>VZTY01027806.1:0-67859 GCA_013400935.1 Turnix velox
CTATGATTCTATGATTATCTGCTAACTTGGATGCCACATTTTCAAGCTGGGCTTGTTTGGATGCATTTGCATAGCATAACACAGGGCTAAATAGAGGTATCCAGGCTAGTTGTGTGTCCTGGAACCAGCATGATGCTGCTCAGGTCTTCAGCTGTGTGAACACACTCTCCTAACACAGATGTCTTACATTAAGCAACTCAATATTGCATCCCATAGGTAAACTCAAAGCTATATTTAGAATTCAGTAGTTTCATATATGCAATGCCTATGGAGATGTGTGTTTGGACTCCTGTTTTCGAAAACCTTACCCACAGTGGTCCTTTTTGCACTGAAAATCTAATACCAGTCAAATTATTCTATTTAAATATGCCAAAGCAAATTCTGTAAATATGCAAGACACCATGCAGCCTAGAATTTTCAGATAGATAGATGTAGAGTAGGGCTACATTTAAATGTGGTAGCCCTACTCTAAATCAAATGAAGAAATTGTAATAAATTAAAATGAGAGCGAAATGTTGTCTAAATTCTTCTACACAAAGCTACTTCAGAGCTGTGCTCAATTCATGTCATTCTTTTGCAATTATTTAACATTTTTACCTTCCCAGAAATGAAAACATCAGCCCTGAGACTTGAAATTTCACAAAAGCAACATTAATAGTGACATCTTCTGAATGCCCTCTTGGCACTAAATGGAATAAATGTTTTTTCACATGATGTGTGCATAATTTTTTACAATGTCTAAACAACACAGGACAGTTGACAAACTTGTTCCTGTTAATTGCCAAATCCTCACTTTCAAGGCTGCATAAATCTCAATAAAAGATCACAGCTGATACTGTGAGGTCAAGAATCTCGCAGCACATTTTTGGTGCCAAGTCAAACAAAAATTCCTCAGGGCTCACACTGGTAACACCTTCATATATTTATTTTTTTGTTTTGGGTATGTGGAATAACAACTTTGAATTCCTTCTGATGTGTTTATATTTGCTGCATGTGTGGGTCTGCCAATTTCTCAAACATTTCACTTGATAAATTGCATTGTGAGCAAAGTCCCTCTTCTTGCCTCACTGCCATCTGAACTCCCGAGTACAACACACTAAAATACCACTGGGAACTCCATGAGCATAACAGTTTAAGTCTGACTTGTCTTTCTTTGTTAGAAAGCAGTAGCTCTAGCCTAGTTGTATCACTTTATTCATACATCTGCTTTTTGTACTTTCTTCAAAAGTTCTATTTCTTTTTATTTGGAGTTACCCCTGGTTGACTGTCCTAAAGTATCATGTATCTTGGGTCCAATTGCAGCCTGTCTTTTCTTAACAGATATGGAGAGATAAGTCAGCTCCATCCTCCACATTTTTACCACCAGGACCTTGGTGTCTTAACAGTTCTGTTAATCTCATTAGTAATGCCTTAATTGCTGAAGCTCTAGAAGCATGTCTGCCACTTAATCTAATCCCATGGCTCTCTTTTTATGCTTAATGGAAACCTCAGCCTGTGAAAAGCTACATCTTTTTTCACCCACACTGCAAAGTTCTGTGTGATGAGTTGGGTGATAAAATAATCACAACCTGGTCTGTTCTACAGGGTGGTCTTGGCACCATGGAAGTTCAAATTACTACTGCTGCTCTTGCATGTGGAGTGGCACCCCACCAACACCCACAGTGAACATATCCCCCTTCAGAATCTCCTTAAGGGAGTAAAGAAAATGGAAAAAACCCAAATCAAGGCAAAAAGTTGTGGTTTGATGCTGCCTTCAGAATTCCTCTCTCTCAAATGGATGGCTCTCTGTGCGGCAAAACTGAGATCTTCTGTCCTGTGGCATCATTCCTAGCTAGGCCAGTTCACTCCCACTGTGAAGCCACCTGACCCCAAGCTCTTACCGTGGGTATGCTGTCACTCACAGCCAGCCTTCACAAATTCTGGCTTTGGCAGCTTCTGAAGTCCTCCTGCGTTTAAAGCAGTACCAGGAATTTGGTGAGACATTAGACAGATGATTCAGCTGCACAAAGCTGATCTCACCTTGCTGTGTAACAGTCTGCCAAATGAACAAACAATGCCAAAAGCACCTCTTATTGCCTGGCAATAACATGGATTTCATTTTTTTTTAAATGCTCAAGCTTATCCCCACGATTCTTTGAATTATAAAAACACTCTTGAGGGACTCCGCTGAGTTTGACCCTTCATGGATTTATTAGTGATCTCCTTCCAGGCTTGGTCCACAGTAGTCTGTCTAGAGAAAAAGCACCACACTAAGATTTGTTTTCAAGTAACAAGTATTCCTAGCTTTCAACAAGGTCTATTAGGCTGCTCCAGTGAACCTGTCTGGGCTCCTGCTGCCACAGAAATCTGCCAAGGGAAAAATGGGCCTGAAAAAGCTGTTGCTCCTATTTACTGTTCTTTCATTTTGGACAGAGGGGATACAATGTTTGTGTGTATTTCTCTATCTCTACGGAGCATCTGTTCCCATAGATCATCTTGGCTAAGGGTTTTTTTGCAATTGCTTTCCAAAGGCTAAAAAATTAGATAGACTTTGGGCCTTCCCTCTGATAAATGTCATATGGACATGACTGAACTGCTTTTGCTAGGTTTGTCCCTGAAATTTGGATATACCTTTATGGAGACCATTGCTTTAAATTTTTTTCCCAGTTTTTTTTTAGTTCATCATTTAATTTCACAGTTGATCAAATCATATTAGCAGGAAGCTTATCTCAAGAAGATTTTTTTTTCTCACCTGTTGCTCTTGGCAGATCTAATATCTGTCGGTTACTTGGACTGATTGGCCTCCACTGAGTTGTGGATCATCCCAAAACTATTGTTAATGAAAAGGCACACATAGATTTGAACTACTAAAACTAACAGTTACGTAAGCAGCTGGACATTATTATGTTTGCTCTACAGATAAAACTAGCATGGATCTTCTCTTAAATGCTCTTCCTTTTTTTTTCTCTCTTAACCCTTCCCCCTTCTTCTTCTTTAAATGTGAGAATAGAAGGTTATGATTTGCTTGCCTATGGATCACTTGAGATATGATCTCTCACATTGTCATCACTGATCTATTCAGCGGGAGCAAGGGCAGTGCACAAAGCCTATGAGTGTCATATACTAATGTGCCACTCTGTCTCTAAATGGATCCTACATTAAACATGGAGGGACTGTTTGCTGTGTGAAAGAAAGTGAAAGAATAATTCTGTCATTGAAAATGATGGAACGTTCCTATATATTGTGCTAGTCCAGGGTCTCTTTCTGTCATGTATTTTTTACAGTTTGACAATTTTCACCTTTCTTTGTTCATTCTAAGAGAAAAACTTCTCCAGCTTTCTTCAAACAACCAAACAATAACTTAAAGTTTTGCTGAAAATGGAGATGGAACATTATGGAATGTACATATCTTAAATGAGACGGATGAGTAATGCAGCTTACTTGTCTAAATCACTCAGAAATCCAAATTACATGCCACATGTTACTCCTTACGCTATTCAAAAGCATTTTTTTCATTAATTCAGACTAAATGCCTTTAATAACTGTAAAGCTGAGGAGAAAGAACAGTGCTGTAAACATTGCTTTCATTTTGCCTGATCCTTTTCATTATGAGATCAGATCTAAAGATACATTATCTGGAAATGTGAAGGTACTTAATTTTTTCCTTTCTGTGTTGCTGGTTTAAGAATAGTCACAAGACTAGCAGCTCATGCAATCTGTAAGCAGTAACTGGTCACTCTGATATGCTCTTGGTTGCTATTTGTAAAAAATGAAATGTAAGAACTGTATTGACATGCAGGTGCTGCATGTTTCTGGGAGAACAGTTCTGGAACTCAGCTGTAAAGTGGGTACTTCCAGACATAGCAAAATGCAGATGTATGTGTTTATGCTGATACTTTGCCGGACCAAAATCACAACACTGAATATCAGAAGATAAGATTAAATCCAAATTTAAACCAGGCAGACTTAGCCAACTCTAATAAATAACATACTCATTGCAGAGAAGTAGAGTTGCTTACTTAGAAGTCCACAATCAGCCAGATAGATTAGTTGCACGCTAGGAGAAGCCTTCTGCCTCCCAATAGCTGTGTTCATGCAAACTCAGATGCATATGTCTGCATCCATGTCCAGAAGTGAAATGCATGTGATTCATGCTTGAACAGAGAGTGGAATCTGTTGGCTGAAATATACACTGTCTTCATAAGTATTGTCCATTCCTGGAAGCATTCCAAAAATTGAATAGATGGCAAAAGTCTGATGAATGTTCACATATTTTATCTGGAGCACAACGCACTACCAAGATGCATGTTCTCCCTTTGCTAGCCTGTTCCCAGCCTTCCTCCCATCCAGACATGTCACTGCTAGCCAAAGAAAGTATCAGCTTTGTTTTAGTGTAGTCCCAATTCCATGCCAAGAGAACCAAACCTTAGAGAGGAAGGGCATACATGTGCCCTTATTGTTTGCTTTTTAGCTTGCTGTAATTACAAGCCACTTCTGGGGGGTGGCCAAGCTAAAAAAACATGGCAGAGAACTGAATAGCAGAGCTTCTGAGCTCTGACCTCAGGCACACCTGGCAGCAGAAATTGAACTAGAAAAATATGCTCAGAGAATTCAATGGGATCTGTGGTGAACGTAAGGCATTATCTCACATCAGTGTTGCTCTCTGTAGTGCATTATAAAGCACAATCCAATGGTGCTTCCCACCAAGCAAAGCAGAATGAATGCTTGCCTGCTTTGTACACCATTCTCATGAAGAAATCAACTTTTCATTTTTAAATATTACATTGCACCTACTTACAATTTCTAAAGCCATGTACTGCAATTTACTGGCACAAATCCTATAAACTTCAGCAACATCAGGCAATGTCTATTGGGAGTTTGATCCTAGTGAAGCAATGAGACAAACATTGACCTAAACCAGCTGCTCTGTTACCCCTTACCAGTCCTTGTTCTGTCCCCACAATCAGGTTTAACACCCCGAAAGTGAAGGAAATTATCAAGGATCAATCCACTAAATGCTTTTACTTCAGTTGGGAGATGTTTGCTGCTCTTTAAAAAGAGACAGAGAATAAAAAAAATCATTTAAGTATTTTAATATAAAATATACTAAGCAGAAAGATAAAAGTAGGCAATTCTCCAAAATCTAGTCCTGTTTCATACAGTCTGTTTCAGCAAAATGTGCCAAGTTAGGCTCAGGACACAGATCCATCAGTAAGATGGGCTGGTGTTTCGATTGTTTCGTGCTGAATTTTATTGAAGATGCCAGCTGTCAGTGACATGAGTGGGTCTCTGGTCAGAAAGAAAATTCTGCAAGAGCATACCTTGTTAGGGCACCTATCAGCTCCCCATGGATTCACCTTATCTAGTCAACTTTCAGAAACAAACACTGTAGGCAGTTCTGTGAAGTCAAAGAAATCGGTGTTTCTCAGTATTATTGATATAATTGCCATGTCCATTCCCAGACACCTGTTCTAGAAATGGTATGTTAAGTCTCTTCAAAAACGTGAGTGAAGAGATTTTAATATTTGATAAGAATATCAAAGAAAAAAGTGGGGAAAATTAAGTCCTCCAGGACCACAGGACCCCCAGGTTCCTGGATGGAGTTTGAAGCCTGCAGATGCTCTAGACTCAGTATTCTGGAGGGAAACACTGACAGCATCATTGGCACCATCCATTTCGCTGAGGCTGATACTAAGAATATCTGTTAGGGAAAATATGTGGAGAAAATTATTTTACAGAAGCACCTATAGGCTGCAACCAAGAATTGTGTAGGTGCTGGCTGTGTAGGTATTGTGCATATAATAAGACACAGGCTCTGCTTCAGTATGCAGTACAAGCAAAGAAGACAGATGAAGGGTGCATACACGGAGGGGGAGGCAGAAATTTTATCTTTCTTTTGCAGATGAGGAGCCATGCAGTCTTAAGGTCTGAGTGGTAGCAACTGAACATCAGGGTCAGACTCCCATAAAAGGAACTGTTTACCAATGTTATTTCATTTGCAAGCAGTATCTTTTAAGACATTCAGGAAGAGAAAGGAATAGTACTGCATCTAAATGAAAATTCTTAGGTGTTAAGGCAATGTATTAAAACATATCACATCTGAGTGTTTGTCAAGTACAATATGCAAGTGGCTAATGCTGCAGTCAAATGCATTTTTCCAAGGCATCAGCTGCTTTCTTATTGCATTTATCAAATATATCTCCATGGAATGATATTTTCTAAGACATGAATCAACACAACATATGTTATAGTGCTTCAGCTTTGTTTTCATAATGAAAAGAAGCTGCTTTAATAGCATCTGTTGCAGTGCTAGGAACATATCCTGCCACAGTTTCTCAGCGAAAAAATTCCAGTTTCAAGTCAAAGATCCTGGATCCAGATTTAAAGGAATGGACAGACTAGTTGTGATCATGCCTGATATTATCTAGTTATCTGTTCTGCTCTTCTCTCCTTTCTTTAATTATTTATCAGAGTAAACATGAAAGCACATTAAAAGAAACACTCAGAACTTGGTATATAATTTCTGGATGCAGATATTGTACTTTAAGCCAGCAAGAAATGTTGAGTACAAAGTCCTATTGAAGTCACCACTTTTCGGAGGGGACAGTGATTGTATCTCCCAGGTGTCTTCCAAAATGTACATTGGAGATTATCTCCCTTTGAGAGTAAAATGAAAACTTACTGTACTGGAACTGGTTAAACTGCCTTTAATCTAATGTATATTATGAGGCACAAATTACTGGGGATTTGTATGCTGCTAAATGTCAGTTCCACTCTTGTCCTAGCAATGACAAAAATAATTTGTAAGTCATTCTAATCATGAGAATGTCATGCTGAAAAATCTCCTTATTGTTCCTTCACATTTCCCCTGATAACTGCAAGAGTGAGTGTGGCTTTTCAAAGTCCTTTCACCTTTACTACTCCCCTGCAGTAGAAGGAGGTAGCAGATGTTTGGATTTTGAGTCCTTTCTCCAGGGGCAGTAACAAAAAGGTAGCAGAGGAAGGTTTGAGTAGATTTCTCTCCTTTTGTCCCTGCTAAGGTGCAAGGAGTTACAGAAAAAGATGCAGTTTGGGTCAGGAGATTGCATTAAGTTTTAAATATTCTAGCTGTCATTAATATTTCATATTTTCATGCAGCATGATAGACAAAAAGGTGTGCAATGAGTGAATATGTGATATCTCTTCTAGAGAGCTTCAGTCTAAATCAGACTCACAGGGATTTCACAGGAAAAGGGGAAGAAAGGTATACATCTGAGGAAAACAGGGAGGGCTTTCAGGGAAATAAACCATCAATTACTCTAATCTTGGTACCTACCCTTGGCTCATTTTTCAATACTTAGAGCAGAACAGTAGCTAACCCTGATGCAGGGAATGCCCTTTGAAAATCCAAATTTAGCTAATAGATGAGGCTATTTGGATCTGTATGCCTTAGTGATGGGTATTAAAATGCCTGGATTGATACATTTTCCTATATATAAAAATAGAGAGGAGAAATAAAAAACTTTGACATGTAAAAGGATGATAAAATAGAAATGTAATTTTAAAGTGCCAGTGCTTGAGTGTCTGGCATTTTCTGCTTCATGAGTTGTAATCTTTGATGGAGGGCTGGGAGGTGAGAGTATTTCAAGTCAGAGAAGCTGAAGGTACACTTAGATCTCCATGGTTTATGCTGGCAAGGTCTGAAGACTTTTTGTGTCAGTGGGAATTTAGGATTGTGCCTGGTCATCCTCAAGAAATAATTCCACTGGTGCTGGTGCGGTGGATGGAGTAAGGCCCTGCCTGGAGATGCACGCTGACAGTGTGCTAACAGGGTTGGATCAGCCCAAACATGGAGAATGTCTCCTACACACCACTTACTAGGGTAGATGGATGTGTGGTTTCATGACCACAAGTAGGGCATTCTTCTCTGTCAGATGCATGTAGTCCCTTCTGCAGGAGGGAAGAAGTGGTTACTGCCTCATCACATTCCCATGAGAAAAGAGGGGAGGCAGGTCCCTTGTGCTATGGGTGAGGATCTGCAGTGACACTAATCAACACAGATTTTACCTATCAACCAAAATACTTTCTTAGTTTGGAGTTTTTGTTTTGCATGTGTGCTGGGTTGCATTGTCCTCACAGAGCACACTTCCAGTAGGCAGAAGGGTCATGGCATCTGTCCCCCACTGATCAGCCCCCAGCATTTTTCTACTGTCTTGACCTGTGATTATGTTGCTTTGAGAACATCCTGATGTACTGATAGCAAATAGATGACAGCAGAGTCCACTTACTAAAATGAGCATGGTCAATATTAAATTTGATACAAGGATGTTACACAGAGCTGAATAGAGCTACCTGTTCCTGCTCCCTTTTGCGCTGGAATTCTTCTCATCGAGGTGTTTTCGACTCTTTCATACATTCATACAGATGATGAAAGAAAACCACACATAGAAAAGGTGGTGCACAGTTTTATTCAAGAATACTCTAGCAATGAACTTATGTAGTTGATGGGCACAAATACAGAAAACAAGTTGTTACTGATTTGATGCACTAAGCATCCCAGGCAATGACACAGGTTTGACAAAATTTTAATTTGCTGATGAAGTCACATTGCCTCTGAAAATCCGGAATATGAGGAAGATTCCTATTCCATTGTATTAAATTAGACAAACTCACTTATCAGTCCCCTAGCCATCTGCATCTCTTAGTTAGCATGATTCCCCTATCAACATAACGTGTAATGACTGAGTTTCATGAAGCAATACTTGTTCTGTGCTTAGGTTCAAGTCTGAGCTCTGATTTAATATTAGCTTCTAAAAATTGTCCCTTAATAAATACTGAAGGCTGCTGAAAGGCAGGAGAACATGTCACTCTGGACCTTTTGACCTGTAGAAGAGATGTAAATTTACACACACTAACTGCAAAGCGACCACTGCAGACCTAAAACCTAATCCTTTGAGCTATCATGTTTGCTCAGCAGCAAAGAAAATTATGTCCAGGGACACCAAGCAGCAGTTTCAAATTATGAGTGTATGTTTTCTAAATCTAAGAACCAGCTTTCCTCCTCATAGTTATAAATATGACTGTGTCACCTATATGATCCAATGTGCAGCTGTAGTCAGTAGATGTCCAGACTGGACTGACAGTAAGAGATGGGTCACTGATCCCATGTCCTGCTAGTCAGCAGCTGGCTCTTCTAGATAGGGTTTATCCATCATGGGAGTAGCTGTGGGTTCAGTTGGGAGGCAGCCATTCTGCTAACAGTCTGCATCACCAGACTATAACCCCCAGACTTTGCTGGAGTAACTATTTCACTGTTTTTAAATCAAAAGGCAGGTGCTTCCAGGGTACTGGGACACTCAGACAATGGCATCATTGCAAATGCCATTGTTCTGCTGGGGCAAGAAGATTTGCAACCTGACCTCTCCAATGGCCTCTATCACTTTCTGTTGAGCCCAGTGAGCCTGATCCATAAGAACAAGGTGAAGAAGAAAAGTGCCTGTCTTGTAGTGCTTATTGCTACATGTGCTAAAAGGAGTTACCTGGAGAGTGGCACTTGTCAGGCAGATGACTAATAAAACATGTGATACAAGTACATTTAACAAGAACAAACATCAGCTTCTTGAGCAGTAAATGTGCATTTCCTAGCTTTTTGGACTTCTCCTGAGCATTATAAATCTATGCAATCAACACCAGAAACATGGACAAAAAGATAAATACAAATAAAAAACCACACGTATCCCCCCAATAACTTCAGCTCTTGCCCCTCTCCTGACAAAAGTTCTACATTTCAAAAGCCACCAGCCAGCAGCAAGACATAGCTTCTTCTTTCTGAACCTATTAACACATTCAACACAGTAAAGGGGGAAACAAAATCAAGAGGAAAATTATAGAGGGAAACAATATAAAAATACTCTTTTTGCAGTTCTGAGAAGAGTTTATTTATCTCATCTCCAGTAGAAAAATTCTGCTCTGTTTCAAGCAGTCCTGAACATATTTAGCATTGCTCTTGAGCACACAAAACACTCCTCACGATTGCTTTCACATCCCAGCAATCCACAGAATATATTGCACATCTCTTACAGCAAAATCTTTGAAAATCTAGTAGATCATAAGCTGCACACAGGCTCCGAGTGCTCCCTGCCACCCCCCTTCTGCCTTTTGCTGAGTTAATCCTCAGCTCTGCCAGCTGAGGGGACTTACCAAGGGCTTTTCGATGGGAGAATGCAGTTAGGAGCTCTCGCACACCGGAATAACTGCTACCCAGTAACGAAGCAGGAACTGAGAAGTCTCACTCTCTCAACAGCTATTCAGGTAGTGCTGCCAGCTTTCTCTAGCTCTCTGCATACACATACATAGAGGGGGGGACGACGACGACAACGAAGAGGGGGAGAGAGAGGGAGAGACACAATAAACTCTGGCTATAATTAAGAGAGCTCCTTTCTAAAAATCACAGCAGCTACAGATCCCCATAGCACCCTTTTTGGCATGATCTCTTCAAAAAGGAGTCCCTTACGAGAAACACTGCATCCTTCCTACTCTCTCTTTTCTTGCTTTTTCTCTTCCCCCGTAAGAAAAATTAAAGGCAGGTCTCTCAGATATTTAGTCACCAATGTATCATAGGAAGGATATTGTTATTTGGAGGTTTGATTTTTTTTTTCTTTTTATGGTGAAAGTTTTATTATGAAATTCAGCCTAGTTTGCAGCCAAAAACAGAACTGACACTGCTCTTTATAAGGAGCAGCCTCCCAGGAAAACAGTCTATATCAATAGTTTTATGCATTTAATGACAGCACTTACAAAAGAAAGCATCTGTGCTCAGCAATTTACTAACTGGGAAGGTAGCAGTTTAGTAAACACATCTCATTGCCTTTTTGTACCTACACACACCATTAAGGGAAAAGAAACCATACCGCATGTAAATTAATGGGAGGATTTATAATGGAACTCCTGAACTTGAAAATATTTTACAGAAAGCAAGTGTACCAACCCCGAAGGAATGAGTATCCATTCTTTCAGTTAGAGACAATGGTTACTTGTTCCTAATACACATGTAGTAAAAACTCTCACAAAATTTTTGAATATTATTGCATTAGGCAAGGGATTTGAAGGATTTAAGGAAGTTAAATCTCCAAGACAGATCCTTTCTTTATTAAAGAATCCTCTTTCTCTGAAGCTTAAATATTATTTATCCTTTCATTACTTCTGATGTCACCTTTGATAAAAATCAGATAAAATATAACTTCTCTCTAAGCAGATGGGGAAAGATTTCCTTCCATCAGTCCATGTCTCTTTCTCAAGCATAATGACCTATACACCCACATATACACATACACAATGAGTTAGCAAAGGTTTACAACTGGGGGGAGAAATCATCAATTTAATCTACTAGCACCCTTGTTCACCAGGTAGCAGTGGCTTTGTCCAGATACTGCTACAACCTCAGCAACCACACGGTTATATGTAAAGCAGGTGAAAAAAAGGTGAAAAAACTAAGCAGCATGTATGAATATGACTGCGTCTGTGAGTGGTACAGGCAGAACCACAGAGACAGCTCTTCATAGCCCCAATGTGACAGTGACTTGGTGCCACCATTCAGATGCACGAGGAAATTTTGCAATAAGAATGGAACTGAGGAGGACAGAAATTAATTAACAGAATCCTATTAATAAAACAATCGTGACTGAGGGTTCCCTCATGGACAGTTCTATCTAAAACATGATAATGGCTTGCGATGTTCCATGACCCTCATTCAGCCTGTTAGCCTTCTTGCAGAGGGTGTTTTTACACACACAGCTGTCCATTTGTTACTCTCCAATTGTGTACTTAGTGTTTAATTATTCTTCATTAAAGACAAATAATTCTGGGGCTTCATCAAGTTAATTAAGAAGAAAACACAATGAGTTCAGACTGAGGCTACTTCTGAGGCTTCGATTTGTCTCAGTAGCAGGAAAAGATTTGAAAAGATGGAAAATTCCAGTCTTTGTTGCTCCTACCTCCTTCCTTCTCAGGATGGACAGGACAACCAGTGATCCCCACAATCTTGCATATAAGCCACAGATCAGCTCTTCCTGGTACCCAAAAAGAAATCCCAACATGGATGGGTTTAGGAGGCATCTAGAGTCATGGGAGAGCATGGAGAGTAGCAGCCATGATTTCCAAGCCTTTGTTTTTCCTGGTATAAAAATGAGGGAGTATTAGTTGCCCAGACATTGCAGCGTCTCCCTGTCAGCATCTCCTTGTTCACCCTTATGAAATACATCCTCAGTCTCTGTATTTGTCCTCTGGAGGAGTCAGCCAGGAGATGGAGGAGCTGTGATGATCACAGTGCTGGAGAGGTGCTCTGGAGTACAGACCTGCTCTGTCATCACTACTGGAGCTTCCCATCCATTCCTCAGAGAAAGTCTTAGCTCTTTCTCATCACAAGGACCCTTGCTGCAGAGCTATTAGGGCCTTCAGTCCCCTTGCTACACGCTCATAGATGATATGTCTATACTACCACAGCAGGATGGAGTATGGTTTAGAGAAGAGCTGCAGGTATCTGATATAGAACGTCCCTGTCTTGCAAACTGTACTGGCTGAAATTATTGTTTTTGAAAATCTTGTTCCGAGAAATTACAAGTAAGCAGAGGAAATCTGTTTACATACCACAAGGGCAACTTGTATAGCTGACATTTGACATCTTTTTGCATTAAAAGCAAACTTTTCAGCCTCTAGCTATTCCTCCATCTGGGCTTGCTACAACAAGGCTTCACAGAGAAAAATGGAAACAAAGGGTTCAAAGAATGCATATTACCTTCAGGAGGGCTCTGTTCTTAGGGGATTATATTAATTCAGTCAGACTTGTGGCTTGTCACTTGTGAGGACATGCAACTTACACTTTAATAAGAAAGATTCTCTTTTGTAGTGCAGGTAAAGAGGCAGGAAGAGCTCTCCCATAAATTACTGCTCTACAACTTGGAAAGAACTAACAAATCATCTGTGACCTGTGAATCTAATTTTATTCTGCAAAGAATTTTTCCTCTAGGGTTCTTTTTCTGATATGTGGATCTATTTGCCATCCTTCATTGACATAAACCAATTTCTGTGGTTTGCCTGTCAATAATTGTACTTAACTTTTAATGTGTAATAGCAAAGCCATTGACCTGCAGTAGAAACAGATTCTTAAAGAAACAGCTTTCGTTTTCCTTGAATTTTGTATTACATACACCTGTGAACTGAAATGTGTATTGAAAAGCCTAGAGAATGAGTGGTGATATGAGAACGTTATATTTCCTGTGTGGCAGCTACTTTCCATCATTATCATCCAGGAGTTTGACACACCTATATCTTGCTTACTTTCTGAAAATAATAAGATGATACTTTCCAGTCAGTGTGGAGGGGGTGCTAATATGCCTTAATTTCTAATTTTCTCCTTGTCTTTCATCTTCCTCCAAACCCTCTCCATGCATGATCTACTGGCCAGGATTGACAAGAAATGTCACACCAAGGGAATGGGTCAGTCAATATTATTAATGCAGGAGAATTGGGATTATTTTCATAATTAAAAGCAACCTGAATAGATATGGAAACATGATTCATGCATGAAAAGAACCTCTCTTCTGTGAGTGACACCACAGACATACTGTCCTAATGAAAGCACTTAATAATTTGGATGATAGATTAGATAAAAACGATTTCTGATGACATGGAAATCCCCTTTCCCTCCTCTTTGATGAAGCTCTAATTCTTTTACAGTGCAAAGGTATAGATACAGACAGTCTTTCAGACAGTTATTCTTACGTATTTTAGACTTTGTCTTAGACTTTGCCAAAATTTAGCGTGCATATGTTAAGGTCATAGGTGTAAGATTTTACACTGTTGATTAAAGGCAATTCATAGAAGTGAGCTGGAGAAGTTTTACAATGATGTTTGTTCTTATTTACAACCAGGTAAACCTAATTTCAGTATAATTGGTAATGATTTGCACCCATACCAAGTTTAGTTTGGTCCACAACATCATCAAGCTTGTGTTGTCAAATATAGGATAGGATACAAAAAACCCTACAAATGTCCGTTGACACACTAAGCTTTACTACCTACAAATATTGACTTGTGACTTCTTATAGTCCATGTGCCATCAGCAGGAACTTCTGCAATGTCATTGCAGAACTCCAACCTCAAGGTCAAAGTATCCCACTGTCAAGGTGTTCTGGCTGCTGGTGCTTTGAAGCCGTTGTTCTGATCTGGCTGTTTCTCCCTAAGTGGAAGAAGTTACAGCAAATGTCACAGCACTAATACAGTGTTTGTGTTAGCTGAAGAAAAACATAATTCACAGTCATGTTTATTAGCTAATTAGAATTTTGTAAGCTTTGTAATCCAGGAGGAATTGGACAGGGAAAAAACTCTTTGTAAAAGTTTTAAAATTTTTTTCCTGTATTTAAAAGAAAACACACGTATTAATTTTTATGCACTTCAAGAAAAGATGAGTTATTGAGTTGAAAAACTGTTCCGCTGTGGATTTTTCTGTGATGATCATAGTAAGGATAATTCCAGATACATACATTAAAAAGCCTTGGTTGAATCAGGATCCCATTGCAGTGGGCTTCTATCCTTATATTGCCTGAGCTGATAGATTGAAGGACAGATTAAGTCTGACACTGGACAGCCCTGTTTTTGCTACACACAAATGGAGCTTACCAGTCACTGAAAGAAATCCCTAAACTTTCTCAATTAGACTGGGGGAATTTTAATGGCCCTAACTGCCTATTTAAATCTGAGGAGGCAGAAAAGCTAGTTTGCACGATAATTGCCTTTGAGTGGCAATTAATTGTCACTCAATAATTAAGACGAGAATACCTGAGAAGCAGAGAAGAATGACATTAGCAAAACTAACAAACTGAGACCAGGAGCACATCTGTCCTGGGGAGGGGACAGTTAGCAAAATGCTTCTGTGAATCATGCAGAACAGCGAGGTGGGTGTAGAAGTGTCCAGCTGCTGATTCCACTGTTTTTCCAGCAAGTCTTTATCTCCCCATGCTTTGACCTGGCAGGCAGCCACCACCCGGCATGGCTTGCTTTACCACTTCATGCATTTTTAATGCACTGACAAATTTCATTCCCGTCTGTTGAAGCACTTTTGCTAGCACCCAGCTTAAATGATATGGCAAAGGATCTGTTTAGATTCTCCCTCTGTCCCCTTCAAGCTGCTGTGGCAGTAAGCTTCAAGCATTCCAAAGGAGGTCGTTCCCCTCTCCTGACTCCAAATGGCTGTGGTGGTGGCTAACAAGGACATGTGGGTGTTGCTGCTGTGCTTGATGGGAAAGAGTCATGTAAGCATGACAAGAAAGGAAAGCTTCAAATATGGGCCATACTGTTTGCTTTGGGAGTGCTGAATGTGTGGTTGTGTCGATGCCTTCCAGACCTGGGCACCACAACTGCGAAGCAATTGCCATAACTGTTGGGGATGTGCCTGATCATGCATGGTTTCATGACACAATATGAGATGAATTATCAGATTACCTTTGCCAAAAGGACAGTCTGGTCATCCCCTTCCACCTCCTCATCCTTCCTGTGACTTTTGTTGTGTAGCTTGATCCAGAACTGCATCTCATCTGATTGCACTAAAGGAGGATCAGCACGTTAAATGTCAGAAAATTCACCTGGCATATAAAGCAGATAATATGTCTGAATGATCAGAATGGGTTTACTCTGAGTACAGCAGAGTGTCTAAGCCACACCTGGATAGGTAAGAGAGGTGTGAAGGATGGGAAGAGAAGCAAGAAATCCTTTTCAGCAGCAGGAAATCTTTTCAGCAACAGGAAAACTTTAGCCCAGCACAACATACCGTAAAATCACACACGTGCGTAATTCTGATTTTGTGTACTGCATTACAACTTTCTGCAGTCACAAGTAAATTAAATTTTCACGTTAAATATTACCTTTGAATGTCCCTTCCAACTCTGTAACTCTGTGGTTCTGTGATTAAACACTGGTCTGTACAAAGTGTAATTTTGATATATGAACAATGTACTTCACCACTAGGAACTGGAGTACTTCCACAACAAACTCCATTTAAAACATCCCAGGGCTTTTTGCTTAGATTGTCAAAGAGGAAAAGGCTAGAGAAAAAAAAAAATCCCAAAATGTTTTAAGTGTTAATTTTTCTGCTAACTGAAGAAAGATAAAAATGGCGTTTCATTGTTGTTCCTTTTAGATGAATGGCCACTGGTTATCCTGGTTCTCGTCAGAGATGATGGAGCTGACAACACAAAGAAGAGGAAAAGAGGTAGAAGTCATAGAAGGAACTTTTCAGACTATCAGGCTCAACCATCAACCTAATTCTGACAAAAAACATCCCTAAACCTTATCTCTAAGCTAGGTTCACAAGCAAGCCACACAAAACCATGGATTAAACACAGAGCAATGCCCACTGTATTACACAGGTGAATGTAAATACAACAAAGAGGACAGAGAGTGTCTAATTTGGTGAGCAAAAGGGTATTTTGCATGTTAATTCAGTGCTTGTGCTAGGAGGCAGAGGTTATCTATCACTTGGGTAATGTTATAACTTCTGTCTGTGTGCTTAGTGCACCTTTGGGCAGAAACTACAGCAAAATGGGCATGGAGGAAGATTCTTGCCCCTAAGGGTACTGGAAGGTAGCCTAGATTTGCAGCTGTGCTCAGCAACTTGGTTGTTCTCCCAGAGACGCAAGTATGTACACAACCAACATGAATCTGGTCTGGCTGAGAAAATGGTGGTTGAAAAAAGGGAGACACCATAGACTAGACCATAGTCATGCCAAACAAATACTATACTTTTTAGGGCAAGTAGAAATAAACTTCCTATAATTAACCCAACATCCCGGTCTGACTTACTTGGAGGGTATAAATCCAGTCTGGTGCCTAGTCACGTCCTATGATTATTCATTTCCTTCTCAGGCGTGCCAAATTTATCTGTGCCACAGCTGATCCCCTATGTTAACTCTGCCCCATAATACCTCAACAGACTTCAAGGATTTTAAGGGAAGGAACAACAGAGAGACATGAGGGGTAATTGAGGGAGTCCATCTCTCTTACCACCACCAGAGCAGTAGTTGCATCTCACTATGCCCTGTGAAATAGCTGTCCCAAAGGCACACCTTTGTCTTTGAACGAAGCCCTGTATTTTTAGCCAGGACACAGCAATGGCATCAGGCCATGTGACGAAACCTACAGCAAGGGAGAGAGCATGATTCACAGCCTCCAGAAAGAGAGCTAATAGGCATCAAAATCACTCTGACTACCACAGAAGCTGGATTGCCAGATAAAAGTTAAACAGAAGCAGTGGAAGCATGAACTGTGGAAGAAAATGAGCATTCGCTATTTTTATTGTCTCCCCGAGGGAAAGGGATGAGAAAAAATAATGCCAAAAGCAGAAGAACAGCTGATAAAGGTTTACTTAGCTTAGAAAATCCTACTCTTTAACATTTTTTATTCAATGAAATATAAAGTAAGCCATCAGTACTTGAGGGAGTTTTGGTTTCTGAATAAGTACAAATCTAAATGCGTTCTACTTGGTGTCTGAAAAACTTGAAAGCCTAAGAAGACTTGAGATTATCCTAACTATACAAATAGGACATTGTAGGAAATGCCTTCCTTTGTTGTTTAAGAAAAATGGTGCAAAGTTACTCCTATGATGAGAATATTTGCAGCAGTATTTTGAGTAGATCTTCAGATAAAATTGGTAAAAACAGAAATAATCCAGCAGAGTACCAATGTATCTGTAAAAAGTGTAACAGTGGAATAAAATACTGCTACATCAGTGTGTTCTTTTAGTTTTCAGTTAATTCCCCCAACACAGCCTGTACATGCTTTAGGCATTTTTGTGAAGGTTGAGTTTAAATTCACCATGTTGCTATGCACTTAACTATGGGTTTATATTTCCACTCAAACAATTCATGTGTAGGGTTGTTGTTTTTGTCAAACCTTAAGTCCAGAGAGGAATAAAAGGCATAGAAAGATCAGATAATAAGTGCATTTAAAAAACAATGACAAATCCAAAGCAACATAAATTAATATGTTGTGAATATTAAATATAATTCATGGTTGATATTTTCCTCCTTTTTTTCTGCATAAGCCCAAGATACTGAAGAAGTATCAATTCCCACTGCTACTAGCCAGGCATACAAAGAATGTGGCTAAATCTCTTGGGTGCTCAGTACCTCTGGAGGTGCAGAAGGGCTTGATGTGAAGAATGCCAGAAAGCCAAATTTTAATTCCTGAATGTTTCCTCTTCGCATTTTTCACAAACAGTGAGCCCACTGAGGAAAGACAGGGCAGTGTTTTGCTTCAGGATAAGAAGTGGCAGAGAAGCAGCAAAAGCCTGCCAGCAACAGCAGACGTGGTCTGGATAAGTCTACACTGTCTTTCATGTTGCACAAGAGCATTACTTTTAAGACAATCATTTAGTGTGGTGAAGAGCACATTCTGCTGCAGTGGGCATGACAGGGAAGAGTGGTATCCATAGGGACATCCCTTGAGATCAGCCTAAGGGGGCACTAAATGTAATGAATAGGGTAATCCAAGTACACAAAATTTATTAATTCTGGCTGACACATGGAAGTTATCACCTTGAAAAGGCTGCTATGGGACGCTGGACTCATTTGCTTGCTGAGTTACTGGGAGAAATAGAGAGCTAACTTTCACAATTCAGGTCAGAGAAGCCAGCGGGCTGGCTGAAGCCTGGGAAGACTTCCTGGCATTCAACATCATTACCAGAAAATTCATTTTTCCACCCTACAGGCAGTGTGTCTTTAAGCACCCCTGGAGACATACCCAATAGACTGAGAGTGCCCATGAGTTGAAGATAACATTGAACTTGCTGATGACGGCAGGAAGGGGCTGTGCTGGCCTGAGGCAGGGAACTTGCATGCTCTAGAATTTCATGTCCCTGAAGAGGTAGCCAAAAAACAGCCTGTGCCCAGGAAATGTGCTGAAAAACACAGGAAATCAAAAGCAGTGCACAACCACTAGGAAATCTGAGAAACTACAAGGATCCAGTGTGCTGGCATGGACAGGGGATATATAGGTATTGGGGAACTTCCTTCCTAAGCCTGTGGCATTTCCTTTATAGACATCAGCCAAAAGGGCCCTGATGTAAAAGTTATGGAAGGCACCCAGAAGAAGCAGCATGTAGTCAGCATGTGTGGAGGTCTTACTTCAAAGAAGGGTGGAGAAGTGGCTAACCAGCGAGGAGAGGCATCTTTCAAAGGACAAGCATGGCAATGCATCTCTGAAGTACATGTATGGCTCTGCCATCCCTGATCCAACTTTCCATAGACATTCTTATTAGTGAAAGAGTAGTCTGCTATTAACTGATTTTCTGTGGTTCATTTTTATACCATGGAGGTGAAAGGATATCATCAGAGCCAACTGTTCCCACTTTGCAATACAGGTCTTAGTGGGTCTAAACACTGAATCCATGAGACCAAGCAGTATTTATCAGGTAGCACATGCTACTCTCTAATGATCACTGTTAAAAAGAACAAAATCCAGTGCAATAAAATTATTTTATCTTGCATGTAGTAAGTCTTAGTATATTTATATAAATAATTTTCCCAGCAGAATGCTTCCTGGTATTTATTGCCCTGTGGAGTAATTGAAGGTGCTTCAAAAACCAAGTAGATAAATAGTTTTTGAAGAGAGTACCTTACAAACAGTAAGAGTTAGCAGCTATTAATTACTTCCTCTTTATATATGTAACACACCAGTTTTAGATGCACTTACTTGAAAAGTTATTGTAAGTTATTATGGAAGTGTCAAGCTGCTCTCCAAGCCAATGCAAAGCATTTTAAGCAATTCTAAGTGTAAACCCAAATTAATCTTTTTTTTTCATGGTATTTCTTTGTTTGGTTGTATTTTACTCTCAGGGGAAAATGAAAACCAGCTCCTGACAATTTTTGTTCAGCTAAACCATCACATCAATTTCAATAGGACAATTGAAATTTCTAAGAATTATCCATGTGAGCAAAGCTTGGGAATGCTCACTACCATGACTGATTGCAATGCTATCTTCAATGTGGTGTTGATTATATGAAGAAAATGCTTTGATTTCAAGAAATAAAAAGATTCAGCTTTATTGTTTTGTGTCTTGTACCTAAACCAGATTGGGCTAGATTCCCTCTTACCTTGCATACTTAGCCATCCAAGTAGCAATTTTCACTCCTCTTGAATGTGATGTCAAGGGTCAAATAAAAAAGATGACCAAGAATATGGGTTGGGTAATTACATCATGATGATAAAAACTATGGATAGATTAGTTTTTGGGTATAACCATTCTTTTTTACTTTTTTGTGTGATTCTACGGAAGCATCTGGAAACGCTGTACTAAAGCATTGTGAGATAAATTCTTCCACAGAGGAAGAGCCTATCTGGTTTCCTGAACAGCAGCTGGCTACAAATGGTATACCAGTTTGGTAAGACTGTGGTGCAATAGAGCCAGAGCTCATGGCTTTCTGTAGTTTACTGTCCAGGCACAAAGCTGGCCTTCCAACAACACACTGGAAGTGTTTTTTTCTTCACACACAGTCTTGGAAATCAGCCTTGAAGTATTGTTCAAGAGAAAAACCTATTTCTCACTTTTAAAAGATCTAATTTAAAGCAATGGTGGTATTTCCCAGTAAAGTCAATGGTTTGTTTGCTTTTTTCATTCGTAAGGGCCTCAAGAAGAGGTTAAAACAGGGTTGGAAAAACCATGGGAAGCCATTTCTATCTTCATCAGCTCTACTGAAGTCACCTTCTACAGCTCTACTAAAGTCACACAACAAAAATACTTTGTTACTAATTCAAGTCACTGAGACACCATGTGTGGCTATTGCTCCCCAAAGAGAACAAGTAGGAAATTGTTAATAATTATCATCATGTTTACAGTACTGACAGATTGCAGATTAATTAGGCAATGGAAGGGAAAACAAAAAGTCAGTGGCTAAAGGATGATGTTTCATAAGGCTTTTGCATTTTTAGCAAGTATTTATTAGCTCCACTTAGTTGTCACCTGTACAATGTTTTCTGAAAGGAGGTTTGGGCCAGTTCTGAGGAGGAGACTGCATCTCAGAAGAGTGAAGCAGGAATCATAGAATGGTTTGGGTTGGAAGAGACCTTAAATTGAAGTAATAGGACGATTGGTGTAAGAAGGGGCTGACCTCCACGATCAATATGATCTGCCAGAATCCGTTTATTGTGAGCATGAGACAAGCTTATATACAGTGATGGCTACTTATCAATGCTACTAACATACTGATTGGTTACAAGTTATATTCTTGCATTAATGTCAGACCCTCCTCTTAGAGCTCTTCTGTACACAAGTCCTTGTTATCTGTTCCTTGTTCTTTACTCCCTCGATACTTTCCCAAAACCATCGAAGACACAGGCAAGCTCCAAGGCTGTCACATGAGCTATGGTTCACATGAGCTTGATAAGATATGCTTCAGGCTTTGAACTGAAAACTTAGTAGCAGTTGTTAACCCTTTATGGCCTGTGCCCATACTGCAACATTAAATATCATCTTGTTCCAAACCCCCACCACCATGGGCAGGGACACCTCCCATTAGATCAGGTTGCTCAGTTCCTCTAGAGGAAGACAGGTCAATCACAGGTAGTGGAAATCTCAGCTCTCACTGCTGAGCATCTCACATGGTGGAAGTCTATGTTTAGGCACCTGAATCTGATCTTTAATGTTTTAAACTCAAGAGAAACACCTCTGGTATGCCTTTTTACAAAGAAATGCCATGTCAGTAAAAGTAATGAGCAAACCACTGAACAGCTTCCCATGCTCAGCCTTATATCATCTGAGCATACACAGGGGTATGTCTCTGTGCAGAGACAGGTTAAGTCCAGTTGGTCTATAAACCACTGCACTATAGACAGTTGCTCACAAGAAGTAATAGGTCATTCATTTCAAGGAAAGGCTCTGTCTTTTTTATTAAGATGATAGCATTATATACGTACCTGTGCTCTATCCTAGACAAAATCTCTTTAATTAAATGGTGCTAGGAAAAACCTTCTTCATCGTATGTGTTACATTCCTGTAGAACATTCTTACTGATCTGGGATTTCACCCTTAACACGCTTAACTTCTGGGTCCATAGAAATCTGACACACTTGCTTTAACTATGAGAAAAACGAGCCTTTTTTTGACTACAGTAGCACTGATTGTTTATGTGCTTACGGATGGATTTTTTTTATGGGCCCATATTTACCGATGCTTCAGAAATCTATTGGTTAGTTGTATTCCCATGGCTGATATAAACAGGAATCACAGGAGAAAAGTGACACATTTGCTGAAACACCACAGATAAATTGCTATTCCTTTAGCTAACCTTTTTTTATTTTTATTTTCCAAGAAATGTGCTACATTTCTAAAGACAGTTATTTCAAGGAAACTGAACATTCTACCTTCTTAAAGGAAAAAAAGAGAAAATATTGGGATGAGGAGAGAGTATAAATCTTTCTGGTTATTCTGAAAGATTTTATTCTTCCCCAGTAAAATGCTACTTTACAAAAGTACCCAAAGCTCAGTGGTGTTGCATTTTTTAAAAGACCTGCAGATTCAACTCATTATTCAGGTGAGTGGTCCAGAGAGGTCAGCAGGCCCGTTCCAATGAGCGATGACATTTAACAAACTCTTGCAGGATGAAAAATTAAAACACCAGTTCCGTAAGTTGCCTCACGCTGGCAGGTGCCCTCGTGTCTGCAGTGTCTTTTAGAATGGACACAGGATACCATTCAGATGCTGACATTTTGGATAAATAGGTAATTTTTTAAAGGCCATAGCATACTGGCTGTGCTTTGAGGTATGTTCGTGTGAATAAGGAAAAGAATGGTGCAGCTGAGTGTATACATAAGCCAGTGAAAGACTGAAGCTGTCTAACTTGAACCCTGTTCATTTGGGGAAAAGGTCCTTACACTTTTGCTCTTTTCAGTTAAATTGCTTTGCCATTATCTGTATCTCTAATTTTCTTGCAGGCTTCCCCTGGGATCAGAGAAAGGAATGGACATATTAAAGGGATCAGACAGCTGTGAGTACAGAATCTATTGTGCAGTTAGAATCAAATTATTATGGGTCGGATCTTGGGGCATGCCAGAATGTACAACCCTTACTAAAATCAGGATTAGGAGCCCTCTGCGTCTCACAAACAAAGGCTAAGGAAAAATAAGAGCTCACTCAGGCTGTTGCTAACATTGACAGAATTTTTAGACCTAAATCTTCAGGAGATTTAAGCTCCTAAACCCAAGATTTCCAAAGCACTTTCCCAGTTGTACATGCCAACAAATATCTGCATTAATTCATCTACCACACACACAGAGCTGTCACTGAACTTTGTGCTTTCTTCAATATTTTGACATTGGAGAAACCTTGTAAGGCAAATAGATGTGGCCCAAAAGTGGGCTCCACACAGTAGTGGTGAGTAAATTGTGGTACAAGTAAATGAGAATGCAGTTGCTAGCGAAGATGTCAAGAAATTTGTAATTAAATTGTTAACTAGACTGAGTCTGAACAGCATTTGGGTCTGGTTTGAAACCACTTCTGCAGATGTTTTTTGGAGGACTGGCTCATCTTTAAAGTTTATGATGCCCACATTGGAACAGCAATACCAATTAGGGCAAAAAAAATTTCTGATACTTGAGAATTGCTTGGGTTACACCTTTGGTCAGTTGCAGAGAATAAGAGTAATACTAATGCAATGATAAGATGACTTCTACATTAACATGACTGATTATTCTAAATGTAGATAATATTTTTTCTTCTACATGTTTCTGGTCCTCAATTTAAGATCTATGGACCTGTGCACTATGCTTCCAAATTCGCTGTGAGATATCAAATACTCAGCATGTTAAGTGAATGGCTGCAGAGTGTGAGGGAAATAAGGACATATATCAGTAATAGCAAAAAGCAGTTTTCTGGGACAGTAAAGAGATCAAACAAATGCTTCAAGGGCAAAAGCTGCAGTTGTGGTTGTACATACATGTATGACAATATCTCTATTTCATTTTCAGAGTTACAAATGTGCAAAATTCTTTAAACATGAGGTCCAATAGCATGTAGGAGGATTTCTATCAGATCTGTAAAAATACTGGCAAAGGTCAGAGATGTAATTGACATTAAGGAGGCTGTACGTATAAAGTGTCAGGGCATGCTTTATCACCAGATGGGCAACTAAACAGCATTGTTTCTTTAGGGCAATTCTATCCTCAAAGATTGATGAAGAATTTGGTTTAGCCTCAATTATAAGGGGCAATGAATTATGTAATGTGATCAGCGTGAACCTCATCTGAAACTGAAGGGGATCTTTTCTCTCCGTAGGAATCTTTCTTAGCTATTTCCAAACCAAGATACCAGTCCAAGAGATTTTCTTATTTCTTCCTCTTTCTTCCTCCTATAAGTAACTGTAAAGTGAATTGACGGCTGTAAATACTTATTCCTTCTCCTTAATTTCCTTGTGGGCCGTCTGCTTTTTACCCTTTTGTCTTTACACTTAATCAACAGCGGAAGTAAACTAATACCAAATAATTTTTTGTAAGATAAATTCAGTAAAATTAAGATTAACTATGCAATTAACAGAGTATCACAGGAATTTAAACCAAAAAAAAGGTCCTTTTTCTACTACTTCTCTTTTTTTATACTTCTCCAAATCACACCTCTTACTCTTGTTATCAAGGATTCCTTCAGCATCTACGAGTTAAATTATTTTCTCTCTCCTTTTTCATGCTTTACAATTCTGTTCCCCTTATTTGTTGCACAGCCCTCACCCACATTGTGGTACCTCCTCAATTTTCTGTCTTCAAGGTCTCTCCTCCCTCTTCCACTTTTTTCTATTTTTCTTTTTCTCTCTCTCTATTAAATAATTTTTTGCAGGGCTTTTTTTTTGTCTGTGGCTGCCACAGTATGAGAGAGTGCTCCACCTATTGCTCTTCAAGTCCTCACACACTCAAACATGGAAATGCCAGGGTGGCAACATATTTTTCTGCTGGGAACAAAGGGAATCATCCCACCAGCACAGCACATCAATATTAACTGATATAGAAAAGTACCCTGTAAGAACAGCAGCCTGGGAGCTATTCTCATAGAGGCTGGCTACTAATACTGAATGATGATCACTTTTAGCTCTATAGTGAAAGATATTTTGATGGATACATCTTCATTTGTTGCCCTGCTTCTTGTGGTGTGGACTTCATGGAGTAATGGTGAGGACTAGTGTAATAAACCAGCAATTAGGCTATTTAAACTTGAAGATCGATCTTTTGCCATCATCATTAAAGAAAAAAATACCATGTTAAGTTCTTCTCTGATTGATTTTTTTCTGAACATGTCAATTTACATCTCTAGGTTTTAAGACAGCATTGATTTAAGCAAGCCAACAGATGCTGAAATATTAGTGAAGCCATAATTATCATATTTTTCTCCCTTTTTCAAAATTGACTTAAGATACCTCAGTGACAGTAGTTTTCTCAGTTGATAACCAAGCATTGTCTTAGGAAGGATGCTCTCTTGTGCCATTTATTGCATTCTGCTTAGACAGAGATGGATGTTTTTAATGCAATTCATTTCATAGCAGGCACACTGTTATTGCTGAATACAGAGTTATATCTTAAGTAGGACATTTCCTGGCTGGATTAGCAAGGCTGTGACAATGATTTCCCTGAAACACTTAATTAGAGGCTATCTATGAAACATTTATAAATGCAATTGCCTTCTAACAATATGTTCTCTTTTCCCATCCCTACCCCTGACTTAATTCTGTATATCAGTTTACTTGGAGATACAAAGATTGAGGTCTTGCCATCACTTGAAACAAAGCAGATTGATTTATCTCTGACTATTGTAATTATGCCACAGTAATCACTTTGCCCCATAGATGACCTCCAACTTGGATCCTAGGCTGAAGCTGTAATTTGGATTCTTTGCCAACCAAGATCCTAATTCATCTCACCAAGTTACTCTAATGCTGTCTGCAGGGGGATTTTTATATTGCTCTTAACCACAGGCTGGACTAAAGCAGCAATTGTCTTTGGCATTATAAAGGATGAAAATCCTACTTCACCTAAATGGGAAGACAAGGCTCCTTAAAATCCCCACTCTCCACAGCAAAATACTGTGACATTTACAATGAGAGGAATGGTTATGGACCAACAGCTAAATTTACCAGGAGTATGTGGAATAAAATATTAACTGGTGCAATTAATTGTGGATAACAGACTTGCTGGAAAATGGATTACAATTTGTTTGAAGGTTGACATTGACACAGAGTTTATGTATACACATGCATCTTAAGTGAAAGCTCAGAAAAAACTTTTCCTTTTCCTATTAAGCACTCATCTCATAAAAAGAATAAATATTTGATTTCATGGCCCTTCGCATAAATGAGGATGCATTGTGAACACATAAAGGTTTGCCATTGGCTACATAGAGACTGTCTTTATTTTTAGCAATCTGTCTTGAGTTGGTGCATTTCACCTCTTTTATTTCTGTGATGTTTTCATTTCTTCCCCAGATACCTCAGTTAGAAATGTTTTCAATAGTCACCTGCAGTGTAATTTCCACAACATCTATTATTTATTTAGATGTTGCTAATAGTACAATATTTCATCTGTGAGGAAGCCTGATGTCTAGACTTTCTCCCACTTCCTTTAGCTTGAATGACAAGTAAGTTGTGCCTTCTGAATATATTTCTTAATGCTAAATAGTAACTAGCTCACTAGCTTTGCCAGCTGAACACAGAGGATGAACAATGTTTTGCTGGAAGAACAACGTTTTGCTAGAAGGACAACCTCTTTCCATCAGTTTTACAAAGGATGTATTTTCTGAGGTACTCAATTCAAGCATTTTTTGTTAAGATATAATAGGAGTATAATAATTACTCCTTAAATGCAAATTTTGAGACTCTCAAGATTGACTGTGCAGCAGCTAGACTTCTATTTCTTTTTGTCCTTCAGAACAATGAATTTCAACAATTCTTGCCCAGTGAAGAATCCAGAGAAATCAAAGCTCCCACAAAATTTTGTAGTGTCAAGTCTCTTCTTATGGTGTAAATGGACTGAACAAGATAAAATATGAAAGGATGAGCTCAATTTTCACAGAAAAAAATAGTAGGTCAAACCTTTCCCATATAGTCAATGATTATTGCAGTAAACCTCAGAATTAACATCAGCAGAAGCAACCATAATGAATTTACTAACTAACAAGTAGTCTTTGTCTTCTGTATGAGTCTCTATTTTTTCATTTTAATTCTAAAAACTTAAGTAGCATCAAGGCTTCTCAGTGGCAATGTATCTTCTTTCAGTCCTCATCTACGGACCATTGTATTCTAAATTCTCATTTCAACAAGTCCACAAGTACTCTGGAAAAAGCAGGATATAGTAATGAAATATTTTCTTGCTTCAACCATATACCAAAATGGACACATACCAAAAATTATTACAGAGCAGATTGCAAGTACATTGTGTTTTGAAATAAGTTGACTTGTCAAGTGTCTTCTATTGACTTGTGATCTAAAGGAGCTCATCTAATCAAGGAGTCATGAGAACATCCAAATTGACTAAGCCAGAGAAACCACTCTCCAATGGCTCTTAGTTTATTGTACAGAACAGGAAGCCTAGACATCAAGAGAGGCCTGTTATGGATGACACAGTTGCAAATGGTCCTCCTGTGAACTTCACTTGAGCTTCTTTAGCCATAAATTCTATATTCCAGGAAGACTGTCTCACTGTAGAAATACCAATGCCAAACTTATCCGCCAATACAGTAAAAGACCAGACAAAGATTGCATACACCATAGCTCATCCTAATTAAATTGACTCAGACTTTTAAAGTTCTCTTGACAGATTGTGCCAGCTCTTGCTCCTTGTTTGTTATCAGTTTAGTTTAGCTACTCAATAAATGCATGTTCCTTCATAAGAAATAGCACAAAGAGTTTGGTTTTTTGTTTTAAATGGCACATTTCCCATTTAATGTGGAAGGCTAAATTGCAGCAACATATCTCAAGCTGTGTTTCCTACAGCAATCCTTTGCAACAACGCTCTTTATTCCACTGGAATATCATTTTATTAATTAGGGATTTTAGGATTGGATCACATAGAATTTAGCAAAAAAATATGGTAATTATCTTGAGCATGTATATGAAATTATGGCTTTTTATATACACATACATCAAGAGAGAGAGAAATAAAATTTAGGAGATAGACAAAATTCTATACATGCATATGTTTTCTTGTATGCTTGCTATATGTAGAAAGAGAGATGAGATTCAGATGATTAGAAGTAGAAAGAGTAAATATGACTTTTGAATACTTGGTACATTAGCAGAAGAGCTTTTTCTCATTTGCTTCACATGTCGCCTAAGTCAATGTCTCAAAGAAAAAAATATGTGAATAATGAGACAACTGGGTTAGAAAGCAGTGCAGGACAGTAGACAAATTACAAAAACAATTTTTTTTCTTACAATTGCATTGCTGTACATAAAAACATAAAAATTTACCATTATCATCTTGTTCTGAACTTATGGTGATGTAAGCAGTGTTTTTCAGAAGTTTACAATGCCACCTTTAAGAATTTGCATGAATGAAATAAATTAGATGCTGTGCAGAAATGCTAGGAATGCTTTCCCAGAGGAAAGCACATTACAGGTGAAATGTGACAGTCTTTTGTTTACAGCAATAATATAGAACATTAAGTAAGATGTGTTTCTTATCATAAGGTTTCATTCATGTATGTTCAGTTAAATACTGGATAAGCTCTTTGAATAACAAGTCTGAGATCTTATCACAATAGTATTCAAATAACATGATATCAAAACCACTACAAACATGGTATAATTTTTCTGCATAATTTTATTCTTAAATGTATGCCTTACAGTTTTGGCATCAGTTTGAAACAGGCCAGAGAGACTGCTGGTGGCATAATAATTTAAAAGATATGATTGTACCATGTAAATGCAGAAGGATTCTGTGTATAATCAAAGTCATGGATACAAGATCAAAGAAATTGCAGCAGCAATCATGAAAAATTTGTATGGATGTTCTGAAAATTGTCCTTGGGCTAGAAGAAGATGTCCATCCTACCCCACATATAGCAAATCCAGTTTGGTCACTCAGGATCCATGGCTTGAATTGCAGACAGATGAGGGAATTGTCACTATTTCTTTGAGGTACAACTTTAGTGCATATATTTTTCCAAAAGAATTATTCTTTTTTCAATATCTTCAAAGGTTTTAATTGCAGCAAAAATATCTTTTTATCACATTTTCTCATAGCTCTTGCAACTGAAGGAGATATAACTGACTAGCTTTTCTGTCAGGATTTGTCTTGATGCTTTCCATATATCCTTCTTATCCAAAAGATTTTTGAAGTTGTCTCAAAATCCAATAAAATTAACCCCTACTTACTGAGTAGAGCTTAAAAGACCAATGCTTAAAAGGATGTCTGAATACTTGCTGCTCTTATGGGACCTAATTAAGAAAATGTAAATTTCGTTCTTTGACCCCTAATTTCAAAATGATGATAAATCACATCATTGCTACCAATCCCAGACTATTGAGCTGTGAATAGAATCTGTGTTTTGGGTACTGCTATGTATAGATGTATGGATTTGTGTACATTCAGCTGTACTTAATCTCTAAATTTTAAATCTTCATGTTCACAAATAATCTTTCTAGGTTGAGCCAAGGAAACACAGCCTTTCTTCTGTGAGTAATTTCGGGCTCAATATTAAAAATATATTCGGTTGCATTTCTTTCTGCCACCTTCCACCAATTATTTAAAAATAATTTTATTAGGCATAAATCAAACTGTAGATCAAAGTGGTAAGAGAGAAGAGGCCTTGTTTTTTGTCCTTTATTGTCCCAAGTAGGTAGGCATCCTCTTCACCATCCAGGCTAAACTAACTTGGTGCACTCTCAAGAGCCATAGCAGAAAAGTGCTGCTCTCCTACTCCACCTGCTCTGAGCCTCTCCATACTGCAACTGTCAATATATGAACACATAAAAGACTTCTTTTCTTTTGATATGTGAGCATTGCCTTGGGATATGCTGGTCACATCATTTTCTCTCAATAGATAATGATTTCTCACTCTCTACCTTGTCCTGACTTGGGATTTGTGGTGAAGGGAAAGGCTTGTCCAAGTGCCTTTAAAACTCAGTTTTCTGGAACTTGTGATGTATCTTTTATCAAAAGGGAAATATGACAAGCCTACTGAATATCATCTAAAATCTCTTCACTGCCTTTCAAGGACCTCCAACCCACACAGTCTCTCTTCATGTGAAATGTATCTGCTGTTCTCAAGCTCATTTTCAGCACTCTTTTGACACTTAGTTTTCAGCAATCTTCCTATTCCATCATGAAATATTGCTTTATCATTGTCAGGAAACTGAAAATGAGCACACATGTGTTACGAGCTTCCAGACAGCCAAAGTCTTATGGTAATTCAAGACATTATATATCAAGAAAGTACTGGAGGTAACAAGAAGGGAGTTAGAGCAGAAGTCCCGAGTGACTTCTCCACAACATTTCATTTTCACCAAGGGACCTGAGTGATAATTTGGTGCTGTGACAATCTGGTGGTATGACAAGATGTGATCAGATCCTGCAACCTTAGGCATATCTCATTATGAGAGACATGCTTGAGTACTTCTCCATAGCTACTGCAAAAAACAATTGGCATGTCCAGCATTGCAGGAGCTGGATGCCACTGCCAAGCATTTCTCCTTACCATGTTATGAACTCTTTAAACTAACATCTAAATTGTACTCAGGAACCATTTCTCCTAACTCCAGTCTAGGTGGGATTTTGAAGAGTTATCTATTGGACAGGCCTATGCTGATCTCCAATAAACATCAAACCCATTCTATTCAGTACAATGTTTGACAGAAAATGTCCTCAGGAGCCTAAAAGAATACATCAGTGATGAGACAAGGAGAAATGGCAGGCTGCATTCCCTAGTTACTGCTGCCTGCCAAGTGTTTTCCCTGTCACTCTCAGTTTTATTAGTCAACTAATTTGTTGGAAAAAAAAAAGTTGGGTGACTGTGAGGTCTGATCAACAGCCTCATTGTTTTGTTATAACTCAGAGTACGGAAGGATAAAAAAATGTCAGGAACTATTGACTTCTTGTTGCTTGAACAATATCTTTTCTTCAGCCTGCATGTTTTTCACCCATTGAGGGGAGAAGCAGTAAAACTCTGATCTCACTGTAGCAGTGCAGTAGCCATACCTCATATATTTTCCTGCTGAGAAAATATGCTGCTGTTCTTCATGAAAGGACCGAAGATTTATATGTCTTGTCTTTGTGCTGCGCACATCAATTCCAGCTCATGGCTTCAATAGCTACATCAGTTAGGTCCCTTTGAAATGGTCAGCTGGAGGCAGCAGTTATTCCCAAGTTCAATCAGAAAGGAGCCAATCACAGGTGTTTTGGGTCTCCAAAGTCAGTGTGACTTCCTCAGTCTATGCTGTGCTGCTAAACCAATTCATTTATGAATCAGACACAGCTGATCCTCCCCAGCTCCATACTAGCTGTGCTTTTAGTCTGTCAAAGAATCAAATGTCTTCCATAAAACCACAACCTGACTTGCAGATAGACACCATCTCTGTGTGATGTAAGTTCTGTGAGCTGGAATCTGATCAAACTGTGCCATTTGAAAGGAGAACAGAAACAATTTAGCTAGCAAAAATCAAGTTCTTCACAGAAGGCTCCATCATCTGCATTCCTATTTTTATGCCGATGATTTGATAATCGGGCTTTTTGTTCTAAAACACTTTCTCATGCAAAAATGCACAATCAATCTTTTTTGTTCACATTTCACACTGGCATTTATTGGTACCTTTAATATGCAGTTTCTGTGAATAGTGTTATAGCTAGATGAAGGGAATAGCTGACTTGAGCTTCTGGATCACTAACTCTTTACAGATTAGCACTGTCAGCACTGATGGATGAAGGGAAAGATCTATCAGAATGGAAGTGAATGGTTTTGCTACTGCTTTGCAAGCCATGCAGGAAATCCTAGTGAAAACTAAGCCTCTGTCTGCCACAAAAGTTAAAATATCACAAGCAAAGCAGCAACCTCTCAGTTAAAATTGGCTTTTTTGTTGCTGTTGATCAAATTTCTTATAATCCCTCCTGCTTGTTTTGTCTAGTGCTGCATTAGTGATGAAAGGTCTCGGGATTATTAAAAGAACATAAAAGCAGAATAGCACAAAGCAGAGCAGACCAGAAACTCATGAGCAGGAAAAAGTACGCAATGCCTTTCTGTGTGATCTTGTCAATGTTCACAATTCCCATGGAAGCCAAGTGGGTACCAAGCTTTGTGACCCTCTCTAAAGCAGCACTGTTTTTTGCACTAGGCATCAACAAACTGGGCAGTGGCATAAAGCTCTTGAGCTTCTTTCCTGAGAAATAAAAGAAATGTGCCTATCAATTTACGAACAATCTGAGTTTCTCACTCTGTATTTAAAAAAAAATCCATCTCCTTCCTCATTAAAGTGGAAAAAGGGAAGGGTTTGTTTCATATCTGTTATAGGGACAAAAACCTCATATCAAGTGAAGCAGTTGTGGTTTGTGAGATGAGAGTATGTTTCCTTCTTTTTTTTTTTTTTCTTTTTTTAAATAAGTGATCCCTCTTTACTCCCATGGTTACAGATCTGCCTCCTTACAAGATTTTCTCCTCAGTATGGAATTTTCCCTTAAGGTACATATTTGTCTCCTCACAGGATTTTCCCCTCAGTAATCCTTCAGGGTGGCTCACTTACATTTTGCACCATCACACAACTCCAGCCTTTAAATTGAAGCTATCTGATAAATTTTTTTCAGACTGCCTTTCATAGATATGTCCTTTTTACCTGCTATAGCAGGTAGTTTCACCACCTGAGAGGTTTTCTTGTTCTCAACCCTGATACAGTAATTTATTCACATACACTGAAGCAGCTGAATCAAGCTGAATTCTGGTAACAATTTGCCATTTAAAAAATATGCTAGAGGATAGAACAGTGGGTCTGGTCTCTCATCTTGTAGGTCCTAGGAACTGCCAAGCACATCCCAATTTTGCTTTTAAAAAAATCATCAAATCCTGATTGTTGTCATTTTTGCCTTGTAGTTTCAGTAATTTATAATGACATGGTTAAAAGGCAAAGAAGTGGTAAGAGACAGGTCTTGGTTATTTAAGCCAGTCAATGGAAGGCTTGGAAGTGAGATGATTTCCTTATGTGAATATGATCTGAGTAAATAAGAGTAAACAGATCACTGAATAAGTTTTTCCTTGGAAGAAAGAAAAGATCTTTAACCATATTAACTGCCTCTGAGTAAATTTAGACCAGAAACCATAAGTATCCTACCACTAGGGCAGTGATGCTCTAGAATAAGGCTCCAGCTGCAGTTGAAGGAAGAAGTGAGCCAGGTAATTGCTTGGACAGAGCTAGATGGTTATTTTATGAGGTTACTATCTATTGCATACCAGCAGAGATACAGGGACAGTCATTAAAGAGAGTCCTAGCAGTTCCATTTTTTAGGACAAGTGCCCTAAGACAGGTGGGCTGCATCTTCTTGTACCAGTGCCAGTTTTGTGCCAGTGAGGTATTACTGATTTTGATGGAATTCTTCCTTGTCTGAGGATATATGAGTGAAAAAAAAAGTTACTGAAGGTTATCAGAGTTTTTTGTGTTGTCTTAAAAGCATCTGGGAAGAAGACAAAAGAGGCAAAACTTAAATTCTCTCATTTTTAAGAGTTGTCTCTGTCTATAACTTTACTGAATGACTTCCACAAGTATTTCTGGCTCCTAATTGCCCCCTGGGAAACTTAGTGACTTACCTGAATCAATTTTTAAAACACAACTGGTGCTGTATTAAGTGCTTGTAGCTCAAGCTGCAATGAGGGAATGAAATTTCTGAGTGTCTTTTGACTCTGTGCACTATTAACTCTTCTCTTGATGATCTATTGATATGGTTTGCTGCTGGTTGAATGGTTTATTAAATACCTTTCAGCCTGTGTTGTATCGGCATATCACTCACTACAGACACTTCAGGAGCCATCAGCCCTGCAAACAGTCTGTGTAATGAAGACCCTTCTTTCTCTGGTGTGAATACAAAGAAAGGGAAATCATCATTCAGGCTCTTGTTCCACACTTGAATTGCTTATAATCACTGTTACTGAGAACCTTCAGTCAAGAAGCTTATTACTTATCTTTGACTTACAACATTGATTTCAATGGCTATGGCAAAAATGTGGAGCAAAAAGCCCCATGGACAGATAGATATCTATCCCAATTCATTTGAGTCCTATTTGTCATCTGAGTAAGATGGCTAACGAAGCACCTCACAGTCCTAACCCAGTTTTGCTCCTATGCCAAAGTCAGTGTCTTCCCTTTCCTGTTGGATGTTTTACCCTTGGAGATGGAGAGCTCTTGTGCTCTATGGAAAGCATCCTTGAAGAGCTGCCAATTCCGTTCCACTCCCTTGTCCTGGTGGATTGTTTCACAGAGGGTCCTATTTCCTAACAACCTGAAGATCTGGAGGTTTTTTTGCAAAAGTTCAGGACTGGAAAAGATGTTTACTGTAAGAGCATGTTGCCCAGAGTGTCCATCCCTGGAAAGATTCAAACTTGGACTAGATATAGCCCTGGGTAATAAGCACTGGTTGACCCTACTTGATTAGGGTATGGCTTAGAAGATCTCTAGAAGTGCCTTCCAGCCTCAGCAGCCTCTATGATATCAAAGCAGACAGATTAGAAGCCATACCAGCAGATTTTAACCTACAAAGTACCCGGACTACTTTTTGAATTGGACAAGATCTTGGATGGTGTGCAGCCTCACCAAGAAATCTAAGATGTGGTTTGTTAGAAGTGTAGTGTTGATTAAAGTATCATAAGATCATAATCATCTAGGCTGGAAAGGACCTTCCAGATCATCAAGTCCAACCTTATCCCAATTCTGACAAGCCTTGTACCTGGACAGAGACTTGAGAGACTTGAACCCTTGACCATCAGATTAGGAGTCTGATGCCCTTCCAACTGCACTGCACATCCAGTTTGACTTCCTGTTAGATCTATTTTTATTTTCAGTAATTAAGAAACACTTTTCACTTTGTCTATTGAATTGCAGACTTCACCATATTTTTCTGTAACACCTGTGTGTACCAATAAATATTGTTCTCTAAGGCAGATCAAGGAGAGTAGCAACTTACTGTAAAAGAAAAAAATGCTTTTATAATTTTGAAGAGAAGCAAGTGCAAGAAAGAATGCAGTATCATACATGAAATGCTTATTTTAAAAAATAATTAATAGAAGACTCAGATTACATTTTTGTAGCAAGGTGTCACATTAGTGTTTTGCATTTTCCAGTATTCCTTATTTCTCAGTGGATTTTCTTCTGTAGCAGCAAACAAAAATGAGAACTGTTTAAATAAATAGCTAATGAGAATTTAACAGACAAAATAACTATTGGTTTGCTGAGGGGTTTTTTGTCAGGAAGCTGAATTGAGGACTTCTGCTGTTCTGCTCCCTGCTACCCAAGAATGAGAACTTTTATGTTGTTTGATATTCTGATCTGGGAAAAAATTCACAGAACATGCTTGAAAAGTAATGACAGCTTTTGGGAGAAAAAAATAGATTTGGGTCATTACTGGTTTAAAAATCATAGAGTATTAGAATAAGGCTGAGATAATTGCTCTGTCAGACTGATTGCCTTCTATTTTGCAGCTCTCCTAGTGTATTTTAGGTGGTCTTAAGCTGTTTTTAGAATCCATAGCAAATTCCAAAGACATTTAGATCAAACCCAGATTCATGGCAATTAGCTCTGTTTCACACCAGTCAAGCATCATAATGACTAGTATTGACTGGTTCTTGCAGAGATGGAGCATAAATTTCAGTGACATCCCAAGTATTGAAATTCTTATATTGTTGATAGATTTTTCAAGGAATAAGCAACTATATCTTAAATTATTATCTTAATAATGACATTAAAAACCAAGACCAGTAAAATGATTAGGTATGTATAGATTAATTTGTAGCAATGTTTAAAATTATTGTAATGTTCTGGACAGAACAGCATAAGAAGATTCTGCACATTGCTACGGCTTGATGTTTCTTTGCATTGTTTTTAAGTTTCTGTGCACTGGTAAACCAAGAGGCTGTATTACAGACTTTATTCTCTCACACCGCTTTACTCCAGCCAAGCACATTGCCTACATCACCATAGCAACTGCAAGCCAAACTAGAGATACTTTGCATACAATTTTCAGTATGTTATGCTAGTGCTGTGTCAATGTCTCACATTTCTCTAGTTTTTCACCATGGCAAATTCATTGTCTGCACCATGTACATTACACTCTAAGGGCAGAGTAAGGACTAGTGGTTTTTAGTTCTAGTAGGATATTTTCATGAAGTGGTGGCTAAGGCTCTGAAGCAAACATAGGCTCGGAAGATCTAGATAAACATCTCAGTGATTTCTTGAGATGTCAGATTCTGGACTGGAAAGTTTTCAGAGCATAACTTGATTTGTGAAGTTCACACAATTTCTGCCTCTTATAAAAAAATCTGGTCACATTTCCTTAGCCATAAAATATCTTTCTGAAATTCCTGGAATGGCAAAGAAATCAGCAGGGAAGGATTCTGATGCATGACCTGATCTTCAATTGTAAGTTCCAATAAGATATGCAAAACTTTTTCTGACATTTTAGAAGTTTCTAGTGGATGCATTTTTAAGTTGTGCAAGACTCTTCTCCTCTAAGACACTCAGTGATTAGACAGCCATGGAGAGCAGCATAACAGGGCAGCTAAAGAAACGGCTGAATAGAGAGTTGAAGGATACCACTGTATTGTGCTTCTAAGTTTTGTCATAGACAATCCAAAAAGGAATCTAGCTCAGGGTGAAAAAGATCAATGGACTCTTGTCTTTGATTCCCATGTATGTAAATATCACTCTGGAAGCCCAAATACAGCCACGTTCTCAGTTTCCAGATGATTCACTAAAAGTCCAGATTTTGTATATGTGCAAATATTCTCCTCCTAGAAAATACTAAAGGCCTTTTGTGTACTGCATTTCTGCTCCATCACTTCTTACAAGTCTTAAGTACTCAAATAAAGCTGCACTGTATTTTGCTCAGATAGACAGACCTGAAGCAAGCACCTTCCAAATGAAATTCTGCTTACTGTAGTTCACATAAAAGTTGATAAGTTTTTTGTAGGGTTTGGTACAGTCCATGTCAATCTCTTCCAGTGATACCTCTGCACTAAATCTATGGTATTGCCATCCCAAAGTATAGTAGACTGCTGAGATTGCTCAAAACTGTCTCAAAGAGAAGACAAACCACAACAAAACGTCAACATTAGCAGTTGTGCAGCAATACAGAAGTCTGAAGAATGAAACAGTAATTTGAATAGTTATTGGTACAGGATATATATAGGGGTTTAGGAAGTTGAGCAACTTCCACTCTAATTATTTCTTCATTGACATAATTAACCACAGATCAATATCTTTGGGACTTCTTTGAGTAAATAAATCAAACAGTAAATACCCAGCTGAATCTGTATTCAAAAAGAATAGTACATTTCACACTCATTATTTAAGTTTTTAAGTTACTGTAAATATTTTCTTGGTAATCTGAAGACCATCATCAAAGATTTTTCTGTGAAAAAGTGTGTTTCTTGTTCCTTGCACATTCTTTGCATGCAGAGAATGGAATTATGCATCAATTTCAGCTCTTCTAGGAGAAAAGCCTATTATCTCCTATTATATATAGTCATTATTAATACATTATGAAAATAATAGCAGGTTAGCTGTTACAGGCATTTAAAAAGCACCTGCTAGAAAAGCAGTATAATGCTGCATGACAAACACTTTAAGAAGTGTCTTTAACTGATAAAGGTTCTGATAAAGAATTACTAAATGCCTGAAACTGAAGAATTGAAAGAAAAAAATTCTAATGCTCTGCACCACCAGCTCATCTCTCCAAGTGATTATCTAGCTATTTCGTTCTTTGTTTCATCAGCTGTAACAGCCACCCAGGGCTCCCTGACTCCTTGCAAATTATCCCGTACCATAGCAGGTGACAGGAGAAATAAAACCACAATTCCCTTTGTCTCATCTTTATTACCCCAATCAGATCATTCTCTTTTTTTTTTCTCCTATAATCACTAGAGTGCCAATAAGGGAATATTCTGATGTCAGCAAATGATTCCTAAATGGGGATCAGATAAGTACTCTATTTGTATTCAATTTGTACGTAAATGGTGCCATTTTTCAAGTACCATACAGTGGACTCTACTTAATCGGGATGTGCCTAATCAGAGAAATCATTTAATGGGGCATTGTTCAGGATTCCTCTTTAAGCTTAGTGATAATAGCAATGTGTGCTGATTAATGGTAGTACAAATACTGCATGCTGGGACGTACTCAAATTATTTTGTCTTGGTGATGCTTTTTGTGTCCTCAGTTTTCTTCTCTAAAAACAGTTTTTGGTCTCTGCATTGAAAACAGGAGGATCATAACAAGCTCTCTGCTGGCTGTTCCCAGTGCACAACAGGCTCATTGGAAGTGATGTTTCAGATTTTTCAACTGCTGGAGAGATAAGACAGCTAACACCAAGTCTGAGATTGTTTCTAAAAAGCATTCTTGCTAAATGATATTTGTTTTTACATCTTGTTGATTAGTGTAGGTCAAAAATCATATGTGAGACAAGGTTTGTTGGGAAAAACATTATTTTCACAGGAACAATTCACATACCCTGCAACATCTTACTGAAATTTGTCATTTGCAACAGGGACATTGTGAATTAAAAATAGACAAAAGTGAGATACCTACATCCATCCTTTTAAAAAAAGGACCTCCCTCTACAAATCCTGTATCACTTTTTGTTTAGAAGGGCTCTGCAAAGGAAGGAACAAACCCTGCAGAGACACAGAACAGCAGGGCTGAGCTTCCCTTTTCTCTGTGCTATTCTAGATGTTCACAGGTGACCACCAAGTTATTTTCCAGTATGGCAAAATTACCCCAGAGAGCCCAAAAGGGTACCTGAAAAGATCACCACATGCACAATGAAATACAGGTATGGCACAGTGGTGTTCACATTAGAATGACAACATATGTTTTTCTGGAACTCCTGGATTTTCTTCCAAAGCAACACATTTATGAGAGATGTTTTTTTTATTAAACAGTTCTATCACAACACAGGGTTAGTTTGCTTTCACATTTTTAACTCAAAACAAAAACAGAACAAAAATACATTTATATTTAAAATAGTTTCCTTTAGATATTTCTTACTGTAACTTTAGGAACCACATGGTAGTGCACTGCTGTTGGGGGTTCCTCAGCTCATCTGCAGAGTTCACTCCTTCAGCACCCACTGAGCAGTTTCACAAACACAGAGCACTCAGGGAAAATGGTGTCCATTCATCAACCAATTAATTCAAGATGCTATTAAGAGGTGATCTTTCTTATACACAGTATTAAAAAAATACATAAATTATAAGCATGACCTGGAAAGAGAAATGAAGAATTGGATTAATTTTAATAAATAAAGATGCCAACAACAGACACATCTTCATATGAACTAATGACTGTAAAATGTAGAATATTTTTTGTTGGAAGACACTTTTAAGATCACAATTACCTTGTGTAGCCAGTGGAGAGAAAGGCGCATTGGCATGTCACTCATATGATTAATTTAGAAAATCATTTTAGACCAAAATTTTTTTGCACAGAATGAGAATTCATCTGCAAAGACATTGTAATGTAGCACCTACATACAACAAAGGAAATCATATTTGCTGTGTTTCAACTGCACTGACTGTAACATGGTGATAGAATTTAGGGTCCATGCTAACAGATTTTCTCAGCTACCACAGCAACTTCTAATGAGTACCTAAGTAGGTCAGACTTCCTAGAAGATACCTGTATCAGCTGCCTTTAAGGTAAAACCCCAAGCTAATGAAAATGAACTCAAGGAACACACTAAAAATTAATTTCACCTAACTGATGTACCAAACTTAGTGCTGACTTTACATTGCTAAGGATCCTCGTTGCAGAGTTTAATTCTGGGTTCTGGCCTTCTAATTGTTCACACTGCAGGGAAGTTTGTTCATTTCCAGGCTTTTATTTAAAACTCTGTCCAAAACAACGCCCTGATATGGTTCTTGGAATAGCTGCATCCAGGAACTCTTCCTACCAGGAATTAAGGCTTAGTGTGGCCTGTGCTTGGCTGTGTCAGTTGTGTCTGGAGATTCAGTTTTCATGTAAAATCTCCCTGTCTGTTGGGCTGTAATGCATTCACAGAATTCCAGAATCACAACATCAGGGACTGGAAGGGACCTTGAGAGACCATCAAGGCCAATCCCCCTGCTGGAGCAGGAGCACCTAGATTAGGTCACACAAGAAGGTGTCCAGGTGAGTTTTGAATGTCTCCAGTGAAGACAACCCCACAACTTCTCTGGGTACCCTGTCCCAGTGTTCAATCACTCTCACTGTGAAGAAGTTTTTTCTTGCATATGTGTGGAACCTCCTGTGTTCCACCTTGCACACATTGCCCCCTGTCCTAACATTGCATGTCACTGAGAAGAGCCTGGTTCCATCCTCCGGACACTCTCCCATTACATATTTATAGACATTAATGAGGTCTCCCCTCAGTCTGCTCTTCTCCAAGCAAAAGAGACCCAGAAATTGCCCCTAAGACCAATAATAATGTCATCAGGAAGTAAAGATCTCGGAGAAGACAAAAGTTTGAATTCTAAGTAGTCAGGTAGTTGAATGAGGCCAGCTGGCTCTAATGAAGTGAAGACTCATGTCATCCTGCTCATTGCAGTGTGGACTCCAGAGGTAATGTCCTAGAAAAGCTGTGTTTAGTCCTGCATTATCCTGCATTAATAAATTAATAAATACTGTAACCTACACAAGGGTATGGGCTTTGGTGGAGAGTTACATTATCAGTTTTGCAAATGTTCTTCCCTTAGCAAGACAATTTGTGTGAGCGTGGATTCCTTGTTTTGGTGGCTCTTTAAGTATGGTGGCAGAAAGTCATCAGGCTTCAGGAAGTATCTCCTGAAGAACACCAAAATGCAGACTCCTAAGAGAGAAAGAAACTCAGTGAGAATACTTGTGTTGATCCCGAGAAATAATATAGAGAAAATATAAGGAATATTTTTTCTTCAGTTCAAGTAAGCAGTAGGAACAACTAGCAGTCACTAAGGATTTACTAATATGGATTTATTAATTTTGGGTGAAATATCTGCTATAGTAAAATGAAAACAATTTTTACTGTTGCCTTCAAGAAAGACATGATTTCATCCCATCTTATTCTTCTGTAGCAGACAAGATTTTCAAGAGGGAGAATAAACTCACCTAACTGATATGTTTGAAGTAAATTCTCTCTACTAAGTCACAGTAATAAGCATTTCTAGGATAAAGTCAATCCAGCCAATTCTATATGTCCATTTTTTAGATGTCTATCTTTAGAAGGATTAATCCCATGCTAGAATTGTCTGTTTCTTTCCATATACAAGAAAAAGCAGAGCCTCCTAGTACAGATATAAGCATCTACATTTAATTAGATGAATCCCACTCCAGTGTGTCTGTCTGAATACATTTCCAGTTCCCTTACTCCAAGTACTCAGAAAAGGAAATTCAAGACAAATTAAATGGTATACATACTTTTTTTTATGTTTGACTACATACATCTTTAGGCATGATATTCTTATTTTGCCTTATTAGTCAGAAAGGGAATGTGAAAAACATTTTTTATTTATTTGAATTATGTTTTTAATTATGCATAGAAACTGCATGTTCAATAAGCCAATACACTAACACAAAACACTGTTAAAAATGTGGGAATCTATATAAACACAAAAATATTAATATTAATGTGTTTACTGGTGTCAGCATGTGCATTCATAGCTACTGCATTTTCCATGTAATCCCTGGGACCAGCTTTATGGACCCAGTTCATTTACTGGTTTTGCTGTAAGAAGCTGTATATACTCCATGAAATGTCTTCTGTTAAATGGCTTTAATGTTCTGCTCAAAGTATACTAAAAAAAGACTATACAGGTGAGCAAGGGCTTGATGATAGATATGAAGTCACGTTAGAGGTGTGCTTGACTATATCAACCACACTTCTGTCTTCTATGGCTTTTACAGAAATAAGCCATGCTTGCAGGGAGGCAAGCAAAGAAGGAAGGACTGCCTTGGTCCTGGAAGAGGTGCATTTTCCTTACTGGGGTGGAAGATAGTCTTCCAGTTCAATACATTGGAAATTTCTAATACATCACTTGCATCACTGACTGCAATTGATTACATTGCCTCTTTTGGCCTCCTCTTACACACATGATGCTGATCTTGTTGCACTCCTAATGAATTGATGGACTTTCTTCTTATTATGTTGTCTCCAACAACAAGTCAGTCAGAAATTCTGTTCTTGCTTTCATTTTTACTTCTTTACAGTAAAAATCTATTTTGAGAAAAAACATGTGAAGTTACCTTATCAGCAGTTTCTTTCAAGCAGTGCCTACCACTGATACTCTTTTTAAGAAAAGAGCAAAAGCACTCTGGTTTGAAGAAAGAGTAGAGTAAGTGTTTGGTCTTCAACATATTTACATTGAGAATTTAATTAGTAATTGATTTGATTCAGTTTCGTTTGTCCTCACACTAAGATTTTCCATACAAAAATTACCAGTTTGGAAGGAATGATTTTATGGTCTCCAGTACTTTCTGTGACAAACTCTACATGCTGTGTAAATTCAGATGATTGACAAAGAGAAGAGGAAGTGAAGAGCTGCTGTTTTGCAGCACTGCCAAAGCCTCTCTCAAATACAAAGGCAAAAGTGTTTTCAAAATACTCTTTAAAATTCTCTTGGAAGGCTCTTTTGTCTCTGAAAGCTGTCAGGACTGCTAAAAAGATATTTCTAGAGCAATAACCAAAAAAGGAGGTTTTTTAAGGTTGGATCTTTGTAAACTTTAAAAAATAAGACCTGCAGATTTTCCATTTGAAGTGCTATTTCATTTTAAAAACAGTCTTTATACACAGCCTTATACAGAATGGAGCAGTAGAAAATTGTCCTGACCATAGTTTGGCCTTGGTTGCCAAACTATGCAGGGCTTGATGACTACATCCATGCTGACTTCTTAGAGAGGGTCTTGAAGACCAGTCTTGTTTGCTATACAGTGAAAAATCTGCAGGCATGTAACATGGCAGAATTGCTCCATCAGATGGGCCATCAGCCCCAGCATCACCCATAGTTCATCATTTGCTGATCTTTTTACCTTCTGGAAAAGCCCATAAGCCTCTCATATACCCAGGCACAAACAGAAGCATCAACAGAATTTGATACATTCGCCAATGAAAACTATTTTTATTGTTTGGGGCTTGCAAAACTGAATCCTGATACTTCCTAAGTACTGGCAAGGGTATCCTTCCTTCCAGGCCACCTTGAGTGTCTCCCATGGTAGTAGGACATCTGCCTGCCACTCATGGAGGCAGAGGAACACATGGAACAGCACAGAAGCTTCTTCCTGCCCTACTAATTGATGTGCACTGGCTTACTTCAGACAGAAGCAGAAACAGGAAAAAAAAAGCCCTCATCAGGCCAATGGAAGAGACTACCAGGCACCTGGTTAGAAAAATCAGCAGTGACAGAGTTTACCCTGTGGCTGAAGCATGCAATGGTGCATCAAAGCTTTATTAGCTGAGCTAAAAATAGCAAGGAGGATTTGATGCATTTCATATTAAGCCACTGTGTGATTACCAGCTGAGTGTAACTCCCCGAGGATCAAGTAATATTTTTGTTTTTTCATGTGGAATTAGCCCTTCTTTTAATTGTTAACCCTGAAAGTGGCTGTGAAAAGTTTCCATATTTGGAGATTCAGTTTTGTAAATCAGACCTTGACTACCAAAACAGAAGTCTAACTTTGTGTTCATAAAATATTCATCTGTAACAGCCTTGCAGAAGGTCAAAACTTCATGCCCTAATTATTGCCAAAGCAATTGTCTACCCTATAGCAAGGGAGGCTCTCTCCATCTTCTCAAGTAACATATCTAAGTACCAGGTAGGTACCTTCCTCAGCTCAGCCCTACCCAAGCTTTACCCTTGTCTCTTCTATAAGTCTAATGGTATTACAAATCTACATCTCCAAAGTCAAGCAGCTGGTAAGCCATTTAGCTGCTCTGCTCAGGGAAGATGGCCTCAAAACTGCCCTGGATGCATCTAGCACGGCCTGATCTACCTCACTGAGAAGCAGCAGAAGTGAGCAGATGAAAAGACCCAGGGCCATGCAGATTTTCTTGACTGGAAAGTTTTTAGAGTGTTGGAGGATAGGAAACTCATCAAAGGCTGTGCAAACATTTTACTTGCCTCCCTTTGGAGACAGAGAATGTGTTAGTGTGGCAATTTGCCTGTTCCTGCATCTAAACTGTTCCATAAAAATATTGAATTTATTCTCTTTGAGCAGACTGCAATATATGGTACTCAGCAAAGCTCAAATCTCCTTGGAAACACTCTGGATTTTCCTGGCCCACAGCCAAAAATGGTGTGTGCACAGGGGGACAAATTATTAGAAGATATTGAAAGAAAAGCCCTTCAGAATTACCTGTGTCTTTTTGAAAACTTGACAGATTCTTCTTCTTCAGTAGCTAAGTAGCATGGGCAGAATTTAGGAGCAGAGGTAAGCAGCAGGTGGGAAAAAGTCACAACGAAGCAGCCAATGAGAGTTTCTGTTCTCTCAGAAACAATTGTTATTGCCCCTATGAGATTCAGTGACAGCTTTTGTAATCTTCTTTATCTCTACAACCAGTGTCCTATATCCTGCATACTGGAAAGTGAGTTTTCCATGGTCCCTGGAAAAGCCCTAACCCCATTCCTCAACTCAACGTGGCCAGTGAAGTCTATGTGGGTATGTTTTTTAGCATTTCAAACCATGCCTCATTTTTTGAAGCTTATCAAGCCAGTAAGAGGTAGAAGATTTCGTTCAGATCTGCACCACAGTCATCTCAGTACAGATTATGTCTGTGTCAGGAAAATGCTTATTTTCCACTTCTCCTATTTACCTGTCAAGAAGGAACAGAAGAAAAAAAAAGGGTAGAGTAAGTGGCACCCAGGCCCTGGAACAGAGAGTCATGCCCTGACTCAGCCCGTGGACATAACTCAGCCCCATAGAGCAGTAATTACATTTTGAGAACTCCGCAGCCTGTGCATAATTATCCTCTGAGGAGGATTGCTGCCTTGTATGAATAATACCATGATGCAATGGTAAATGTATAGCATACGCCCCAAACCTACAATCCAGACCCCTCCCAAGACCACCCTGACTGCTGCACTGATTAGTGGTCTCTGTGGGAAGAATGCTCTGAGTGAATTAGTTTCTTACTGAAAAAGGTAACAAATGTGGTTTTACTCTGCCCAAGTGATGAAGAAGTGAAGACCTGCTAGATTTTGAATGCCAAAGAGAGAAATACATTGGTCATACTGCCTGCAATGTAAACTGTATCCAGCCATCTCTACCAATTTCTTCCTTCCCAGCTTTTCTTCAATCAAGGGACCTACACAATGGTTTTGGGATCCAGAGCAACTTTATGATAAACCTGACACACCAAACAAATGTCAGAACATTGCACAACCCACGCATACAGTCACAATGCAAAAAGCTGTACCTCTAGGCATAGGCAGTTAGCTTTGAGATGCTGCAAGACTTCTCCAAGTCTTCCCATTCCTTTCCTCCTTTCCAGTGAACTTCAGTAAAGCCTCTTGAACCACCTGCCAAAGAATGCACAGAAACATGTCAAGAGGGAGACCCTTCTATGTGGAAATGGAACATTGATAGAGGTGGCCCCAGACTCAATTAAATTGAGTAGTGAGGCATTAATGAACTTTTTTGCCTTGCTTAGCTACTGTCTTGCTTTGAATGATGACTCCAGCCCGCCTTACACAGACAGATCTCTTAGATGTTGAGGTTATCAACACCTAGTTACCCATCCCACCTCTCCTTATCACTTGTCTTCTGAAACTTTCAAACTTATAACGAGACACTAATTGACAAGTAGCTCTGGCTTTCATGCTCTGATAGAAGGAAATCAGATGAGGGAAGAGAACCCCAACTGCCATCCCAGCCTCAACTGTTTGGGTGACCTATTGTCTGTTGGTGTTCTGCTCACAATATTATTTCTAAGATCATAAAAACTACCCATTGCACATAAAATTGACTCAGCCTCACAAAAGATTGGTGGTGCTTGAAGGGCTTTTGTGAGCACATGTGAGATTTAAGCACAGAGCCATAGGAGGGAACTGAGAGTGGTATTTTCTCACTTCTTTGGGTGGCTCTGTTGGAAACAACTTCTCATTTTTTTCTGCTTTCTAGAGTATTTATATGCTGGTTGTGGAGCTACTGTGACTTTTGTCTAACTGAAACATAACCCTTGATTAGTTGTTTATGGCTTTCTGTGTAAGTAGTTCCACCTCCTATCAGTTTGTCCTTTGTTTCCTAAAAAATTAGTAGACTCTAGTCATATGGATAGTTTTAGATAGTCCTGCAACAATCATGAAGTTGGACTTCATCATCATATGGGTCCCTTCCAACTTGAGATATTCTATGGTTCTACTCTACCACACATGAGGAGAATAAATCCCTAAAGGGAATGAATGAAGTATAGAAAATCTTTCCCTTTACTAAAGAAATCAACAAGTGAGCAGAAAAATCTTAAAAAGCCCTCATACGTTATGAAGACAAGGTAGGAGGCATGCAATCCCTTCTTTGTGCTCTGGTAATTTGTGTAAAATTAGAAAATTTGGTCTGAGAAAGACATGAAGATAATACAGAATTGCAGAATCATCAAGGTTGGAAGGCAGCTGTGGAAATCATCTAATCCAAGCCGCTGCCAAAGCGAAAGTCAAGTGCAGCAGGTTACACAGGACCATGTCCAGTTAAGTTTTGAATGTCTCAAAGACTATACAATGTCTCTGGGCAGCTTTTTCTAGTCTTTGATCTCCTTCATAGTGTAAAAGTTTTCTCATATGATTGAAGGGAATTATTCATATTGTAATTTGTGCTCATTACCTTGTCCTATGCCAGACTCTGCTGAGAGAAGCCTAGCTCTATTTTCTTTTTACCTTCCCAACACACTGATTACACAATCCTGAGTCTTCTCTCCTCGAGGCTGAACAGTCTCAGGTCTCTTCCTCTCCTCATATGAGAGATGTCACCATCCTTTCATCACCTTAGTGGCTCTTTACCTGACTCACTTCAGTATGTCTACATCTCTCACATACTACTGAGCTCCAAAGGTGTTTTACGAATGCTGAGTAAAGAGGAAAGATTACCTCCTTGTATGTACTGGCAATCCTCTTCCTAACACTGCCCAGAATACTGCTGATCTTTACCAAGAAGGCCCATTGCTGGCTCATGGTCAAACTGCCCATCAGTTTAATTCACAATAGCTTCTCTGCAAAGCTCCTTTCTAAACAGTTGGTTCTGGACTGAAGCATGAGATTGTTGCCACCCAGTTACAGGGTTTATCATTTCTCTGTGTTGGTCTTCATGAGGTTTCTGGTGACCCACTTCTCCAGTCCGCCAAAGTTCCTCCAGATAGCAGTTGAAAATGCTAGAGCCTACTTCCTCACAGCAATAACTTGCTATAGGAGAAAATTAATTAGGGGTCAAAGGGAGGAAGAAAGGTAGATAAGGAAGCACAGGTGGTAGGTGGATATAGTAGAGATGGAGCTACAAGGCTGGAGGGAACAAGTGATAAGAGGGGAAAGGAAAAATCTTCTTGGTATGGGAGTACAAAATGTCAGCTGGGACAGACACAGCTTCCCTACTGGATATACAGAAGTAATGAGGAGTAAGGAGGAAGTAACCTCTTCCACTGGTGGGCCTGGATGTAGAAAAAAGATACATATTTCTAAAGTCAGCTAAATCTATATGACCTCATGTAAATGTATTGACATTATTTGTGTCTACCCAGACTGTCAGAGCTAACTTTGATTAAATACATCTGTTCGACAGGAGTTCTAAAGGAGAAGAAAAGCAAATACACACCCAAAACATTCCTTTTAGTTAGTATTTGAGTGTCCAGCTCTAGGATGACTTTGAAAACTTTCACATCAGTACAATCAGCCCTGGCCAGACAACTGATCCTGTGTTCAGGCAGCAATCTCCAAGGAATGCTTCTGCCAGGACTGATTGTATAAAATACTGGCTTAGTTTCCAATAAAGATACTTTCAGGGAGAAGTTGTGGGTAAGCATTAAGCTAAAAAAGCAGAAAGTGCAGTCCTTTGATAGATGAATTGGCTAATTAAAAGTGGCAGGGGTGTGTATGAAGTGTCAAAAGTAAATAGAAATCTGAACAGTAAAGGGTAGGTGACATATAAGCTTTAATGAATACTGTGTTGAGTAAAGCATCTAAACGGACATCAAGAAAAGACAATTTTTGCCCAGTCAGCCAATATTATATGCCCTAGAGCGCACTCAGACTGTTGACAAAACAAACCAAAAGTATCTAATAAACAATAAAATGTGTTGCCAATTGTTCAGATTTAGTTTGATAAGCATCATAAATTCCCATCTTATGTTGAAAAGTTTTGTTTCTGAAAACAAAAATAAAAGGCACCATTAAGTTTATAGGCATGTCTCAGTAAAATGATTAAACCAATAGGTGTAATGCCACACATACACAAATGCATCTTAGATATTTGTGACAATCACAAGGATTTCAAGATACAGAGCTTCAGTGTTTAGGAGCTGCTTGGGGAGAACAGAGTTGGGTCACTTGTGTCTATAAGCATTTTAAGACATAATAGTTTGCACATGCCGTGATGATAGCATATGCAGCAAATGCTGGACAACTATGGGAAAGGATTTTTTTGTTCTGAATAATACTACACTGTGAAAAGGTTCAGAATGAAGTCATTACTGAAAGAGAGAAGTGAGCAGAAATTATAAGTGCCGGATACATGTGCATTGCAGCCAGCCATTAATGGACAAGTAAGTCCCTTTGACAGCTAAAGTGGATTTAAGCATAATGATTTGTTACAGTGGTGATTTGTGGTGAAGTCTCTAATGCTTTTAAATTAAAAAGTCAAAAGAAATAAATGTATGCTGCAATTTCTTTTAAAAAAAAATTAAAAGCTTGCTTGGTTTCTGCTGGCATGTGTGTGAGCAAAAGAAAAAACAAAAAGTGGATCTATACTAATCCATATTGTATCTAGTGCTTCTGAAAGTATTAAGTAACAATTCCATAGTATTCAAAAAGAGAAATGTGAAAAAATCACTGAAGAAATGGTTTATCACTTCATACTATCCTGGTAATAGAAGTATTGATCCATCCTACAATGTCAGTCACCAGCTCCCAACAGGAGCTGCAAGATTTCCTTTTAATACAAGACACGTTTCCTGTTATTTACTTCTGATAAATCATATACAGGAGTTTTGATAAATATATTTTAAATAACCAAAATTAAACAGAAAATCAGATATGTAGGGAATGCCACTGAATGATACTTACTTTGACATTGAAAAGTGTCTGGGATGAAAAATGACAACATTCCCTCAGGCAGCTATTTTGGAAATAAAGGCTACAGTCTGGAAGTTCCTGTTGACTCATCCTGCTTCAGCAGGTTTCACAGCTACTTAACACCTCTGAGGCTTGGGCCCAAAAGCACAGGACTGCTCCCTTAGTTTACATTGAGAAATCAGAGGTAGCTTCACTTGAGCAGTTGCTTGGTATTTGACACCAAATTTCTTTTTAACACGAAGATTGTGAGCTTTCATTTTATCTGCAGTAAATCTTAAAAGTCTCTCAAAGCAGAAGCTCTAGAGTGAAGGGAGAATGAAGAGGGAAGAAGAAATTAGAATAAGGGAAAAGGCTTTTGTTAGTTATGCAAGGAATAATTGGTGTCCTGTACCCTCAGCCCACATAAATCATTTTCATTCCAGTGGTGATAAGGGACCTGTCAAATTAAAGCTGTTCAGAGTCCATATGCTTCTTCTCTACCTTAAAAGAGCGATTTCATACTTGAGAAAGCTGCAGGGTTGATGCTGTTACGGTGTGCGTAATTTGTGCTACATCCCAGTCAAATTTCCTATATAAAGTCTGTTTATTTGGCCCAGAAAGATCACCATAATGTGAAGGGAAATTGTGGTAGCTCAACAAAGCTGGAAGAGCCTGTATTCCTGCCCTTCTGCTCACTCCTGGCATGCGGGGTGGGAAATGGCAAAAGGGAAAGGGCAATGTTTGCACTGGGCATATGCTGTAGCAATCACCAGGGTGTGCTTCTGTAAGCCTAAGGCTACCAGCCAGCAAAGCAAGGCCAAAACACCTCTTTGTATCACTGAATCCTGCCTTAGAAAGGTACTCCTAGTGCCTGGAGGATTTCAAGAGGAGTTATCCCGAGTACATCCTGTGCAGTGATTGTTTGAGGATTTCACTCAAGAGATTCACATGCAGACACAAGTCGTGTTTTACAAATTAGCATTATAGTGCTTGGGTTTAAATAGCTTCTGTTGTTTACAGATGGGCTGTCAAGACTGTCACTGGTGTATGACTATTTTTAATAGGAGCATAATCAATTAAATTGACTACATGTGTTCAGAACTGCCACAAGAAGCCTATTATACAGATACTGTGTATTAGAAAAATCCCTTTACAGGAGTTATTCATTGAGGACCAAAATAAAATGCAGAAGGCCATGTGCTGTGAGGACATTATTCATTCACAATGGCATGACTTTGCCTTTGATGAACTCTACACTGGATAAAGGAAGCCACTGAAAAGTTACATGTGGCAGCACAGTAGGGACTGGTGCCGACAGTGAAAATATAGTAACCACTAAAAAGTATCTCAGCTGTAACTGCATCTGTCACACACAGCCTTGGAGGGATTGGCAGAAACTCTAGGAGAAGAAAATACTTTGGCTTTACTAGACCATCTGTGGGAGCTATGTGTTTTGCTATTGCTAATTTTTAGTCAGAAGCAGAAATCTCTGTCAAGTACAAATGTTAAGGCAGACAACACAGAGACAAAGCAGCAGCTTTGGGATTTGCACTGTGGGGTAACTTGGTGCTGGTGGAAAATGCTCTGCTGAGATTCCTAATGCCCAAGTGCCCAGATATGTCAAGTATTATCAGATAGAATCGGGATACCTTTCTTTCCCACCATGACCAGATGTTTCAGGGATTAATTTAGATCCTGTTGACCTTTTTCCACCGAACAGGTGGATGGATTAGGACAATTAACTGAAAGAATCTATAAATATAAATGCATTATGAATATAGAGTGAGCTATTACACTAGCACACATTGTAAAACCTCAATTTAAATCTCCATTAGCTACAAATTACACATGATCTCGCTTATTTTGGGCCAGTCCACCATAGACTACTATGCCCGTATTATAATGGCAGACATTGGGAGGAAGGATGGAGAAAGAGGAACAGCACCCATGAAGAGTTTGTCCTGACATGTCACTGGGACTCATTAGTCAGATCTGAGAGCTGGAAAAAGCTAAAAAAGCTATCTACACTCCACTACTGCAGAGATGGTCCAGTCTATGCACAGGTACCTCTCAGCACCAAGTCCACCATGTTGTGACTGGAGAGACCATGGTTTCCTGTGTACCTGGCTCTCTCTTGCTCTTCCTGGAGAGCAAGGAGTTTATAATGGGCACATCATTTGTCACAAATTACTTCTGTGTGGGTATCTAGCAGATATATTCTCTCTGGAGGATGGAGGCTGCTGAAAGCACATGCCATGATTTTCTTCAGTATGCTGTCACTGAAAACCAGGTAAACAATTTGAGTGAGAGTTCTGCATCTGTGGTGGAGCAGTTCATAGTGATTATTCTAAATTTAACCCATTTTTTTACCTCATGTATAGGTGACTACTCATATCTTTATATTTTTCAAGCATGGCATTTTGAAGCTCTTTGCCTGAGCCAGATCTTATTAATATGAAGGCTCTTATTCTTTATTAAGTTGCAATGCTCACTTAGAATATGGTAATTCTCGGCTCAATTCTGTTGTTAATTTAAATCACTGGAATATCTAAGAGACATACAAACACAGCCTGCAAAAAATAATGGAAGCTGACATGCCTTGAAAGCTAGGAGAATCTTCCTGGGAAGTGCATATCAAGTTTCCCCTCAGATGTGGCTGCAAATGTGCTTTCCAAGGTTCAACATTCCCCAGAATATCACGTGAGCTGCTCTGCTATCAAATGACCCGCCCCACAAGGGCTATGAGTGAAGATTTAGAGATTAGTCACCAGGGAGGTCCTAGACAGTGTGATTAGTGAAGAAGCCAAAAAAGGGTCTTGAATTGTGTGCTAAAATAATGGCCCAAACTTTAACTTCAGGAAATCAAGCTGAGGGAAGACACTGATAAAGTAGGTAGATTCTGTCATATATATGCATCTGCCAGTAACCACCACCTCTGTTTTACTTGGCCCAAGACATCCAGTTTTCATCCAGAATAAAGGAGTAGTGGAATGGAAATTAGGAAAGCTCCTCTAAATAGGTTAGTACAATTTTTTTAATCTGTTCTTTTGCACCTAGCATAGGGAGATATAAATTGCCAGAATAATTGTTTAATTGTATGAGAGGAGTCCAGACTTCTTTCCAGTCAGAATAATAACTAAATCTTGTAGATACTTGTGAATGCAGAAAAGAGATTATATCACTTATGCATATGAGTAATTTAATATGGAACAAAATATGTGAGCAGGCAGTTGTGGGGAAGATGAAAAGTCACACTGCATAAAAGTGCCCAGCATTACTTTGTGAATTAGTAATGCTGCATGTCATTCAAGTGTTGGAAAGAATCAAGAATGTCACCGTGACAAATACTTTATATGTCATTACAGAAAGTTCTGCTGTGCCTGAGATTAATTCAGCTGGCTTCTTGTGAGCAGTAGCAACAGAGCAGCAAGAGGTTTGCAGGGAAAGACCCATTCAGAAATTTGCCTTTAATGTGAAATATATACTTCAGTCCTGGACATGAATAATTCCAAAACAATGTCAGCAAGCCTGGATTTGATGGTAAACAGTTATCCTGTGCAGAATTCATATGTTTAAAATTCTGTGTTGTTTTTTTGTTTTCAGCAAGGACTACTCAATAGCAGGAGAAAGAAAAACAAAAACCAAACCATAATCAGAGCCTCCTGCTGCTCACAAGTTGAAGAGAAGCAAATGCATTTTCTTCCTGAGGTTATGAAATTTGTGCAAGTGGGTGCGTATATTAGATATGCTAAATTTTACTCCTGGAGTTCTGCCTTCATATCATGTAAGGAGTGAAAACCAAACAAATTGCTCCTACTACTACAACAGAGAATATTATTTGAATTAAAAATATGCCATCCAAAACCTATGAATGTGGAAAAATCCCAGTTGCGTTAAACTGCTGACAATATGTGGAAGGGAATTATGAAGGTTGGTTTTGGGGTTTTTTTAAACCATTTCTATTTAAAGTCTTTCTAGCCATGAAGGAAAAAGGAGGCTCATGGAAGTCCTGCAAAAATATTATTAATAAAATTAAATTTCTATGTGGAGGTCTTTCTGAAGTGGAGTTCACCATATCATTCTTAAAGCTTCATCTCTATGATGTCAGAACAATGTTGGCAAAAATGCTAATTTTTTTCCTGGATTTAAATTTACGAACATGTGCTAGCAGATCAAACCTTGACCCAGGAGATTTCAATTGCTGATATATTCTAGGAAGCAAGATATTGGGAACAACAGGTGTCAACATTAAGTCATGACTTCTAGCATCACAGTACATCATTATTCAGGATCTACGAGAGACACAGACCAGGAATTAAAGTTATGAAGATGATAACATTAAAATAAACTGAGAAAGCTACATAAAACAATGGTAAATATTTTGCAACAGGTGCACTGTCTTAAAGTTGTTCAGCTCAGTTTGCCCTAGATAAATGTAAAGGTCACTGGGCTTCTGAAACGTTTCCTCTTAGTGGGAGTATTTTCTACTATATATAGTTTCATTGGTTATCAGATATGAGTAGAGGTGGTAGATTTCAGCTGAGATGACATTCTTTCTCTGGAGTGATTGCCACTGCATCTATTCCCTAAAGCAATTCAATAAAATTTTTAAATGTTAGTGACTTTTCATCTCAAATTTATTTGTTGTCTGTTTAGACACAAAGATGTCTTTATTTTTATTTATTCTATTAGCTAGCTAATGCCTTGAATCACTTGTAAATGTCAGTCACGACCCTTTCTTTCACAGAAGAGACTAATCAAGGATACAGCCACTAATGAAGATGATCTTTTATTATCTAAGCTGTCTGGTTACATTACAGCTCAAAATGCAGTTTTGGTAGGGGTTTGTGTGGGGATAAATCACAGAAAAACCCCAGCAGCTGTCATTATAAACTACAGCGTTATAAGTGTTCTTTATTCAGCCTTTGTTTTAATAGACATAATAATTAAAGTCAGGGATTTGAGTTTACAGAAACAGAAAATGAGGGGAGAGGGAGTGTCATAATTAGAAGTGCTTTTCCTTAAGACCTTTTCTTAATAAAACCTTATATTTTTCATAAAGCTTTTCCCACTGTGTTTTGGGGTTCTGTTGGGCCTTTGATCACTCATAAAATCCTATCTCAACTGTAACTAACTTCACTCTAAACTCTCTGAGATGTACCCACCTTACTGAACTCAGTATCTTTGGTGAAATGAGAAGAGTGTTCGAAATAAATGTTTTAGCAGTCTGGCTTTTGTCTACTAATGATTAAGTTTATGACCAGATGGTGTGTCCAGATCATGTGGGTAGACAGTATTAATTCCAGAAAATTGATCTTATGCTCCTGATCTCCCTAAGAAACTGTAAGAAAAAAAATAAAAATGCATGCATAAATTTACATTAACTGGAGGTAGCAGCTTTCCCAATTGATGAGTAACAAATATAATGTGCTATATTTCAGTTAGAGGAAGATGCACATTCCTCTCGTCAATCAAAAATGAAATCAGGATGTTTCTGGCCACATGGTAATCTGAATCACAAATCAAGTAGAATTAAATCTGGTTTCCACATTTTATGTGAGTGGTCAAAACTGCTAACTTTTAAAAAACCTCCCTATTAACTGCTACGAAGTTTTGCAGGGTAAGACGAAGCTGAACCATGTGTTGATAGGAGACCCCTATTTAGATCTTCAACAGGGAGCCATGAGCCTTATTCTACCTGTGATACAAAGGTGCACACTGCTTGTTGGAGACTTGCTACGTTCATCACATTGACATGTACATGCCGAGGAAGAAAAGACTCAGCTTTGTCATATTTACATGCATACAGGAGGACCTCAAAACGTGTCTTTTGACCATCTTGGATGCACCTTTTGCATCTCTCTAAGAGAAAGGAATGGTGATCATTTCATACAGCTATTATGCAGTATACCTAAGACACCAGCCTCATGCAGGCAACTCCGCTGAATACTTAGTGGATTCATTAGCATCAGAATGAACCTTTTGTCCCTAAATAGGAGAGTATTTCCTGGCAATGCTGCTAGCAACATTATTCTGAGTTGTTGGTACACGCACTTCTGCAGGCTGACTTAATGGGGCCAGACACAGAAACAAAAGCTAGCTAATGTTAATTAATTTTCCACTATTTTCCCCCTCATGATGCCAGATAGAAAGTGTAGAAATTGAGTGGAAAGGAGACAGAGAGTTTGAAGGGACCATCTGGCTCAGAGTCTTGGCCTCAAAGATCACTGTACAGAAAATGTTTAATTCAAAACTGCCAGAAGTTGATTCCACATTTCCTTACTCCTAGCTATTTGTTTTAATTTTCTTTTCAAGGCCCATTCAGTTCCTTTTACATTTTCCTTTACTGTAGGTTTTTCCTATAAAAACACAATTTTTTGTTAATCCATTCCTTTTCTATATTTTTCCCAAGGAAATTATATTTCTTCCTTTTCTTCCTCCTTTCTTGCATAGTAAAAACTCTTCAGTATTGCACTGCAGACCTAAAGTATTTCAACCAAGTTCCAAATGAAATCTTTGAGCTTAGTTCCCATCAGCCTTATAAACTACCAGCCATACATTATTTTGTCCAATTTTTTCTATCTTTTAGCTCAAGAAATCAAAATCCTTACGCAGTCAAGGATTATTTTCTATGATCTGTTTTTTGCGGCTAACAAAATCTAAATATAAATTAGCTCTACTGTTTTGCTCAATAGTTGTCAAAAAGTTTGTCAGATATAATGTTCTAGATGTCTGGAGCTTGTCATGTTAGTTGCTTTGTGACGTTTGGCTTTTTTTATGATTTTTTCCCCTCAGCATATATTTCAGAAGCTGAAACTTCCTCACATGGTAAAATGTCATTGTATGTATTTCTCACATCACTAGCTAGATCCATATGCAGCCCTGAACAGTCTGTAATACTTTTTCTAACAACCTTCTTAGGGATAATCTTTATCAGAAAAGATTTCATTTTATCCTTGCTACCACAGTGCCATTCATTCTATCAGCTACTTAACAGATATCCAGCACAACCACCTTCCTCATTTCTCTTTTCTGAATGTATGAAAGCTTTCATTCTGATTAGCTCTACCTTTCTTATTTTTCCTGCAATATCTGGTTTCCCAACCTTTCTAAGCATCTCATTCTCTTACAGATGCATAAAACCTTTCAGCAGTTTCCACCAGCCAGGAACTGAGCTCACAGCTAGAATATGTCTGTTGTCACTCGCAGCTCAATCTTTGATATAAGGGCGTATGATAATGGCATATAAATAGTCTCAAATGCTCATTCTATTTGTACAGATTTTAGAAGTTATTTGACACTCTCTCAACTTCCTCCAGCAATTACCTCCTTTATACCCTTTTGTTAAAGTATACTATAATCACCAAGAAATCGCTTACTGCTCTTCAAACTCTTGAATTCTTCTGGTCCATCTTCCTGGACAGGAGTGATCCCCAAGACTTTCAATTTCGGATGGCATTTCTCCATCAGATTAAATGGGTTATTTTCTATAGTAAGAACCTGTCTGCCTGCTCATATGTGAAGAGCAACCTGTCACCTTTTTCCCTTTGTGTCAGCTTCCTCTTCACTCCTGACTCTACCTAATGTGCTCTTGCTTCACAGGAGACAGCACCTTTTTGATTCTCTTTCATGATGTGCCTACCTACTCTTCTCAGTAATGAGCCTCTAGCAATGCACTGGCACTAACAAGAAAAATATCTATTTTGCTTTGGTATTCTTTCTTCTTCTTGTTTTTCTTGCTGTACTTCATCCTGCCTTTAAACAACATCTCTAGAGCATTTTCATATTTCTCTTGGACGCTATCTCTGAAGGCTTCTATTGCCTCTTTGTTTATTCACTTCAGAGGAGTTCTTTTCTTCTTTCTTGCTATCCCATTCTATCATGTTGCTGACTTTTTTTACTTAATGGAGTGGGCTTACTCTAATGTCTGCGTTCTCCTGGACACTGACAGACATTACTCTCACAATCACTTGATAACTGTGGTCTCCTTTCTTTTAAACAGATTTTCCTTTTGGGTCCTCTTGTATGCCAGACATCTGAAATTCACCTTAGCTTTTTGTTACAACTCTAAAACTCTGTATGGGGTCTATTGTTGTCTTCATTTACACTGTCAGGACTTGAAACTTCTTCTCTAGCAGCTTGGTTAGGGAGTAACTGGCATGAAGAATCAGCTCTAAAATGATGCTAATTTCACAGCTCCAACAACCAGCCACCTCCATGGCCTGTGCTAAGTTTGATATTTCCCTTGCTGCAGTTGGTTTTTCAATATCTTTTAACATATCCTAATACCAGAAAGAAACAAATCCTATCTGATAATATGACTCTCTCAACTGATAAGCAAGCTAGTTGCTGCCCTGTTGAACAGTTACTCTGCATGCATATTTTTCTGAAAGCTCTCTAGAGAAGTTGGTCTTGTCTTTAGTTTGTCTGAGCTAGAAAGAGCTTCCTATTCCTTCAGCTTCTGCAAACTCCAAAATTTTTGAGAAAATCACTCTCTCTCTCATAGTCATCACCAAAAATTCTGACAAAACAGAAACTAATATTAAAGCAAATGGCTAATTAATTGACTGCTCCACTAAACAAAATCTTCCCCAACAACAACATTAGGGGCTTTGCCTTAGCTGACAAAATTTGTGGCAACTAGCCATGACTTTTTAGAATTAGCAAAATAGCTGTGTATTCCCACTTGCAGAGAAAGCATATAGCAAATTAGCTGCTCTTGCAATATGGCACAGTAACAAGAAATGATCGGAGGCTCAACTCAGAAGTTTTACCTTATAGAACAAAGTTATTTTTTTATCCTCTGGTGGAGTTAATGCAGTAACTTGTGCAGATCTGAGAATTCATATCTAGACAGATATTTGGAGAAGGAGGAACTAATTTTTTAAGGAGCAGAAGAAAATTTACCAAAATTAGATGCATTCTTATACAACAAATGATAGTCACATATCTAAATAGGCAATTCACTACTTGATGACTGCAGCCCATGCAGGTTGCATAGCAGCAGGTGATAAATAAGAAATTTTGGGATAAACTGGAAAGTGTATTCTTTTAATAAGAAGAGATTGCTTTATTTCACTCTGATAATAGCTACATTTTATAGAATACTAATGCTAATAATTACAGAAATAGTAATACTATAGTAGACTCATACTGATTTAGAGTTTAATAGTATATCATCAGTGTAACAGTAGGAAAATTATTCCTTCACAGACAATGCTTCAGTAAGATACTGGATAGCAGGCTTTTGTCTTTCAAGATTTAATGGGGAAAATCCACTTATCCCTTTGATCAGTCATGGATGACTTAGTCCTTTTTTGATGTCTTTGAAAATACATCAGTATAACTTCCATTATGCTCCTAATACCTTTCAGACTTTAAACAGATTGTGTTTAAAAAGATGGAAAATTTATTTCAGTTTTCAGTACAGTTTAGTAATGATGTTTTGTAATCAATTAAGAAAACTAATTGAGAGCACATTATGAATTATATTCAAATAACATAGCAATAATATAATTTTAAATTATAATGCTAAGTTAAATATTTGTCAGCCTGCAATCTTAATAAGATTGTTTCAGAATAAAATAGAGAGATTTCTCCTCTATTAGTATTAAGAGCTTTACATTTTCTTCTTACTATCGTGATCCAAGGAAAGGTAAGACAACAATTTAGCTGGCTTTTCAGGCCTCTAATTTATCTTTTTTTCCTCTAGAACTTGAGACAAATTTTGATGGAAAAAACCAATCTTAAACCTAAAATGGTTTGCTTTTTTTCTTAAAAAAAAGATTACTAGAAACAAGAAATGGAAAATAATCTCTTTGAAATAGTCAGTATTTCTATGACATCTGAAAATAAAAGAGAACTTTAAAAAAATCATGTAAATTATAAAACCCACCACAAACAAGTGGACATGATTAACCCAATGTCACTTTTCAAGCACAAGAAATTGCAGAACATGCACTTTACTGCCTGTGTCTGTATGTAGTCCTGAAAGGCAGTGCACACTCTCCATGGAAAACTGCCTGGGATGTGCTGTTAGTGATGCTGAAATGCAAGTATACACTGATGTGCTGGCAAATTGAATTAAAACTAACTCAAATACATCTTGGTACAAACATGATATCAGGAATCTTCACATTATAGTGCTGATTATGCCCTAGATTATTATAAAACAAGTGGGATTAATTCAATATTATGTGAGTGCAATGATACCTGGATGTTCCAGCCCTATTGGTGGAAGGCAGTACTGTGACTTGGCAAAACCAGAGGTGCATGAAGAAGCACATCACAAAAATAACAGACAAGACAATATATTTGGAAAATAACAAAATGACCAATTGTGTCCACGAAATGGGTAAGAGGTGAAGACTATGGCCTTTAAACAAGATGTTAAAAAAAGCATGAAAAAGAAAGTACCTAAGGAGCAAAAATTGTTTTAAAATTATGAATTGGAACAACACTAGCAGTCCCCAATTGCCTTAAACTCACTCCTTTCTTTCTTTTTTTGTTTCCTAGGGAAAATGTGGTTACTAAAACAGAATGACAGTAAATACCTTGAGGTCCAGCCCCTGGAAAGACAGTATGAGTGCTAGCAGACATGAGTGAATTATCCACTACTAAGCAGAGATGAAGGACTTTATCTTCTTATTATGGGAAGCACTGATAAATGATTGTGTAATTAAATTGGAAATTGAGTTCTGTGCTGCTGCACTGGCTGTAGTGTGAGGAGGGATGCTGAGGGGATGTGAGACCTCATGCCCTGGTGATGGGCATAAGGTAAGACATCTGTTCCCACCTTTCAGCATCCATGTTGATCATCTGATCATCCTGTCCCTTGTAACTTTCTCCATTACATGCCTTGAGGCCAATAGACAAACAAAGAGCAAAGTGTTACCAGCAACAAGAGGTTTTGCCAGGTGGCTTTGAAGTGTGATGATTCAGTTACACTGGTGTAGTGATCAGACAGCAGCACTAATTCTGAAGAAGCCAATTCAGATTTATCTCAGGAGCTCAGATTGTCACTCTTTCTGTACAAAAACAAAGGAAAATGGAACATTTGGGGGGAAACTGTGGTAAAATAAAATTACATTGAAGTGCCTGATATAAATGAAGTACAGCTATAATGTTGTTACAACGTATGACTGTTTTAGCATGTAAGCCAAAAATGAATTTACAGAGAGAGGTAATAATTTTTACTGGATTAGTGAGGTCATTGGAAAAAAACACACAGAACCTTTCAAGTACAGAAGCCCTTCTTCACTTTGCAGTTTTGTAATTGGCATGCAAAATGACCCATTGCAAAAATAATTCAGGGCTCTATCTTTGGGAAATTGGTCTCATCATCAACAACAAAAGTTACTGAAAAATATGTGTTTTTCATAGGTAGCAAGAAGAGATGCTGTAGAAATCTTCTATCACTGGATAGAAGAAGCTGCTAGCAGACTCCAGAAATCTTTAATAACTAAATTTATGTAAACCCCAAATTCAACCCAGATGAAAGCCCAGTTTGTAAAGCTTAATAATACTGGAAACACTTCCATGTTTTTTTATAAAGTTTCCATTTGTGTGAATTACTCAGTCACTTTCCATCACGTGCAGAATATCAACAGGTTATTGCTCTCCCCAGCTCCCAGTTAGGCACTAGCTTTTCTTCATCTCTCAGCCAGACCAAAGAAAATGAATTGCTATTACTGAGAAACAGTCAGCTTTCATATGGTTGGCAACCAAACACTACACCCTAGAAACAGAGCTAGCAGGAATGCTAAAATGTTGGATGTGGAACACGAACTGGGGAAGAGGCAGGTAATTGTGAAATCCCATCATGGCTGGAATGAAATGGGGCAGTGGGGGGAGATGAAGAAAGCGACTGGAAATGTGAATTGAAGATTGTTAAGAGAATATATGCCCTGTGTAATAGACTATCATGCCGAGAGCTATCACAAACCAGAGCAGCTGGATCTGTGCAGCACACAGAAACATCACTGTATATTATCTTGGCTCTGCATGTGGTCTAGGCAGCTGCACAAGACCATGGCTCCCAGATTAATCGACCCTGCTAGTCAGCTCATCGTTGCCTGCTCCTGAGCTACTGTGGTCTCCACTAGCCAAAACATTACTGTACAACATTCCAGTATGATATCCTTTGAAGATATTTTTCTAGAAGTAAATATTACTCAGTTAAGGAGGGATGACAGATTGCTTTTGAGACACAGACTGTTTGGAAGCAATGTTTGTCTTATAACCTTTATGATCACTTCAAGGAAAAGAAAGCTAACTTTACTCTCCTCTTCTTCTATGTACTTCACTCTTTCTTCACCTTTGTATGAGAAACTTTGTACTGATGAACTTTATGCATGCTGATGATTGCAGCCTAGGCAAATATAAGTGCTACCCCTCAGCAGGGAGGAGTCTGGAACATTCCAGAGCAACAGCTCAAATCAAACACAGTAGAGATGCATCATGGGGAAAAAAAAAGGGCAATTCTATTTGATTTGAACAGTCTGTTTACTGCAGGGGAGGAAATCAATGGAATTTGGATAGCTAATAAGACAGAAGACTAGCTTTTCACATTTGGTGCCCTGTAGCATATAGCTCATTCTGGTGACACTTGGTGTGTTTAGAAGTTTTAGCCTAACTTCCAGTGGACACATCTGTTCCACAGAGCCTGCCTTCAGTTTGAGCTTAACCAGGAAGGTCAGATGTGTGCAGTGACAACTGGTAGCATGAATGGTATAGGTCAGATTCTTTGTAAAACCTGTGAAAATAAGAGCTTACAGTCACTCCTGCGCTCTTAGCCTGGATCTTGTCCACACTGGATGAAGCACACTGTTGTTAATGGTAAAGAGGGTATGAAATAATTCATTGGGATATTTGTCTACAACATCAAACAGCTAAATGAAACTACAGAGTCTGCTCCAGTGAAATCACTGCTGCGAAATCTCACATTTTTTGCAACTTTCAGTACAGTCCTTGCATCTTTCAAATCCATATATCATTTAAGGATATGCAAGCACTAGCCTCGAGTCAAATGTCTTTGGATATGGCTGAAGAAAGTCAATGTTACATTTCAGATTGTCAGGGGTTCCTCAGATCTGCTGCGGCATTTCATTGCACCATATAGCAACATGAAAAAAAACAAACTCCTTCTATTTTTCTTTGTGGAGAAGCAGAGAGAGATGAAAACAAGAAAATATGAACAAGAGATTCATATTCAAACACTCTACCAGTGTTTTATAAAGTAAGGGGGGTTCAGCACTGACATGACAGAGATGATGTACAAGGAAAGTCAATTTTCTTTCACGAAATGACAAAGAACTTTCTATGTTGATGGCACAGAAGTGCTAATTTTTAGCCATATGGTGATAAATAACGAGGATCCACTCCAACAGGCAGTTGTGCTAGAAGAAAATAGTTGATTGGCTTCTGAGAACTTGGTTGTTTTACTCTGTGCAAGAAGAATTTCCTTGACTTACTTCTATGGAACTGGGAGCAGGTTTGTTTGATTCTTTTTTTCTCTTCTTCTAGTAGCAATGCAGCCCAGCATTACTGTTATCCTACATCTCAACAGTTGGTAGAGTGATATCCTGGCTAGCAAAACTTGTACAATGTGAAATTTAAGCCTTCATGATATACTGAAATTGTCCTAAATTTAGGAGGGATGGCACTGCTTAAAGGAGAGTGAATTTTGGAGTCAAATGATGTTCTGTCACAGGAACAATATCAGTACAAGCCTAAAAAATGTCAGCATTCATGTTACGTACATCTGTGGGAAACTGAAATCTGCACAATGTTATAAAGAGGTAAACTGGCAGGAGAGGTTCATAGCCTCCATTTAGCATACTCATATCTCCTCATTCAAAAATGGGATTTGGAAAATGAAAATCTTGTAGAAAATACTTGCCAAACTCTGCATTAAGATTTAAATGCTATTTTGCATTGTATGCCAGTGAGTCATACGGAGTAACAATAGCATGATGCAAAATTATTCTAATGAAAAGCCTCTAAGAAGACTTCAAGATGTTTGGTATGCTTTTTATCTTGCAGAAGCAACAGACAATAGTGTCTACAAATCATTTTTTTCACACACTTTATTGCCACTGTGCCCAAAAATGTGTTAATACTTCTTAGTAACTTTCATTTAATCATAACTACTTTACCCATATTGAATGTACAAAATGCTATAACTGCAAAAAGTGTTTGGGGCAGAGGATAGGAGAAGAAACTTTTGTTGTGTAAATGACCTGTGAAGAATGTAATTTCTAGCAGACTTGTAGATTAATTCCAGGTTAGCTTTTCAATAATGAATACAAAATCAGTATTGGGAAATAAAAAACTGCAATGAAAATCTTTTACTTACTCTGTACTAGTAAGTCTTAGTACAACAGTTTCCCAAAGCACACTGAAGAAGCAGGGTTGAGAGGAAAAGGAGTAAACAAACACCCTTACACTTTAAATGCATTAGGTTTATACATAAATGGATGATCTTTAGCTGTTATAAAGGAGAATAATTCCACAAAAGTAACTGCTCCTCCTGAAGTCACTGAAGTTATGCTGGTGTCATCTTAACACCTGGCCAAACAGGACATAGGGTGAATTCACTCTAAGAGTGTGTGGTAACCCATGCACAGAAAGGAAATTTCTCCTGGGAAATGAACCCTATGAGGAGTCACTGGCATTTGCACTGTGTAAGGTACCTATTTCTTACTAACACTGTTGGAGTTAAAGCTTACAGAAATTTCTTACAACTGTAATTCTGAAGTAGTCCCTCAGTCACAGTGTAGCCATCAGCTTGCTCCCTAACACCACCACCACTTCCCCTACTGCTGCCTTGTGGTTGTGTTCGGTTTGCTTCTCCATTTTGTCTAATATTATTTTCAATTAGCCTACTGGTCTTCTTTTCCACACAGGGAACATGCGAAGATCTTCATTGGCACCGCATGTCAAATCTTTTGGTCAGCACCACTGACCATTCATGACTTGGAATCAGGCTTTTTGGTGGGAAAACAGGTTTTTTTCCCTGAACTTCAGAGTGTGCCAGGCTGCAGCTGACAGTTAAGTGCCAAGCAGTGTTCAATTAGCTGTTCCCTGTAAAGATGAGCACTCAGAGAGGGCATCAAGATTCCTATGGAAAGAAGACAGAAGGCAGAAAGGTTCAGTCAAAGACTTAAGGAGAGGTGGCTATTGCCCAAAAGGAGAGGCAGTGCAGAGGACACATAGTGATGTTTCCCACATATCCTACAAAGTAAAAGCAAGCAGAGGCAGCTAAGAAGGACTGAGGATTTTTGTTTTTAAAATTTCTTATAAAATCTGAGGTCTTCAGACACCTCCATGCACGCCTTCATGCAATCTGACAGATAAAATCCTCCAGGAACTAGAGTTGTAATCTCTTTTAAATCTGCTTTAATACTTCAAACCAAGTCAATGACAAGAACAGGATATTTAAGTCCCTGCCTAATTTAGCCTCACATTCTTATCACTTCTTTGATATTGGTTATACTTTTACCAGGTTATTTTATCTTTCATCTTCCCATCCACTATAAAATTTCAGTCAAAATAGCTGAAATCACTCAAGTGATTCTGAGCTGGCAAACAAGTCCTTTAAAAAAAGAGGAGAAAAATCTCAGCTGTCAAATGTTTCCATGTATCTATCATTTCTATACATGAAAAGCATAATGCAAAATCTGACCTTTCTCTTGATCCGGCTTTTCCCATATTTTGGATTCAATCTGGGATCACTATATTTAATGACCCTTGTATGTGACCACCTTGGTATTTGTAATGGAGAAAGTCCTACAGTCCCTCTGAATTGTTTTTCAGTTTTGTCCTTGTGCAGTGTCAGTTCTTTGCTGTAAAACCAGATTTACACAGAGACTACGACAGTAACAGCAGCAGCCTGTAATCTGTCAAGCCTGTCTGAAACGTCCTTCAGTTGCCTTTGTAAATTTAGTGCATGTGTATAAAGCCCTTCCTTGTGTAAAATATACACTCTGGTTTTGATCATGTCCTCCATATGCTCAGAGCAAATTTAAAGATGCTTTGGTAGCTGTATGCAAATGCAGAGATAGATTCTAGACTCTCCCATATATCTCTTTGTGCCTTTTTGGTGCTACAGTAATTGCTTTACATTTCTCATTTTTGCTCTTTATTGATGATAATTTTAACACAGAAAAAAGGTTGCAACTTTCCTAGTCTCTACTTCTCAGGCTTTTTTTATGGCCTAATCTCCAACTTGTCCTTTCAGGTCTGTTTGTTTGAAACTTGTTCTATATTCAGTTTTCAGTTTTACAGCTGTACATCAGCTTCTCTTAAACAAAGCTGCTATTAATAAAACAATGGAAAACTTTTGGATTTAAATGAGAAGATACAACAATGGTTCAAAAATATCTGCCTGCAGCATTAATTGCTTGCATATCCTGCTCTTCTATTTAAAAAATTTCAGACAGTTATACAAGGAAATAATCTAGGTTTTTGACTCTTTGAGAGTAACATCCACTGCAAAAAAAAAATATCCCAATCTGCTGTTCATTGTCTGTATATAAGAATAAGATGATTTCCAGGGTAGTACCTTGGTTTCTCCCGGGGATGTTCAGCCTCCTAATATACAGAGGATTTTTTATACCTTACTTGAAGGTAACACACCAGGTAGATAGGATTTGTGGAAAGAAGTGACAAAACCCATGTGCTATCAGTGTCAGGACCTCCACCATCCACTATACTCATGGTTACATTAGGGAGGAAAAGGCGCTTTCCTTTCCTGTGCTTTCCAGGCAGGCAACTCAGGACCCCCTTGCCATTAAGTGATTAGCAGACTTGCAAACACCATGAATCCCTGATGTTTCCAGGGATAGGAAGCAGATGAACCTGTTGTTTTTAAAGTTCTTTTTTTGACGGAGCATGTACTTGGCCTGATATGTGAGCTTTTTACCTCTTCTTCAGTTTTAATCATACAAGTAAGAAACACACATCCTGAAGGAAGCTGATATTAAGTGTATGTGTGTGATATTTCTCACTGATCATACTGATTACATTAAAATGTCCTACAACCATGAATGAATCCAACACTGAAAACTAAGATAACCTATCACATTTACACTACATCAAAGCATTCAGTGTTTGCTTACATTCTGAAATCCCCAGAGCAGTATGATTTTCTATGAGTTCACCCATCTGGTACACCGTTTGGTAAGTCATTTTTCCTTCAGAGAACTACCAAGAAATTCATTAGTCTCCTCTTTATTCTAGGTTTTATGACTTGTTAAGATGTCTATTCACAATCTGAAATAGAGGCAAAATGTTTTGGTATCAGAATCTTTCATTTGCTTCCATAACTGTGGAGAGTACCATTTACCTCCCATGAAAAATAAAACTGAAAAACAGTACCCTACAAAATCTTTGCAATAACAATTTTTTATGTAGTTCAATTGGTAGATAATGAAGAAAAATACCAATAACTATAAATATCACAGAAGCATACTCATTAAAAATGGAAAGGACATACTGGATAAATTAGTTAATTTCCTTGCAAATTAAGTGCTATTCCACACTGTAGAATATAATTTGTGCTTTCTAATCCTTATTTACCACAACCATTCAGATGTACAGAAGAAAGTAATCACTTTAATGGGAGACCTTTATGAATGGTTAGATTTTAGGGGAATTTAAATAGCATGAATCTGAAAAAAGATTTAAAATAGAAAAAAATAAAAATAGAAAAAAGATTGTCAAAACAGTTTTGGGTGAACATGTGGTGAACAGTATTTTCTACACCGAGTATCTCTGAATGATGAAGGTCTGAACTGGGCATGTTGGGGTCTGAAATTCAAATTCCCCAGCTGAAAACTGAAAACCCCAGAGCAAACTGTGCTCCCCTGTGGTTACTGAAGAGTTACGAATGTATGCAAGTCAAAACACAGTTGATGCTGAAATTACAGTAACTTAGTAACAGAAGAAATATGCTGATGATGGAATGAACCCAGAAATAACTGGTGTTAAATTAGCCTGGTAAATGGGCAATTAGCATGGATGTGGTGCGTACAAATATGCCTCAGGTATTACCATGCTAATTACTCAGAGGCCTCATTATTCAGACCTTTGCTGCTGTTTGTCTTTTTTGCTCTATTTGTAGGTACATGTCCTATTGCAGCTAAGTTTTATTGTGGAAGAGAAAAGGGTACAGCAGATCTTATTGAAAACTGCTGTGTGCCATCCTCAGCGTGTTCAGCATTGCCCTTCCCTTGATGGAGTGTGTGAGGGATTTCAATCTGCAAAGGCAAGAACTCTGCTGGGAGGTGGGGGTACCAAGAACTGATCAGGTGAGTACATAGCTCTAGTGAAACTCAGCACATTAAATCTGTCTCATGAAGCAGCATCTTCCATTCATAGATGTCCGTTCATTGAAGAAACTACAAAGGAGAGGAGAGGAGAGGAGAGGAGAGGAGAG
>VZTY01027806.1:68077-127111 GCA_013400935.1 Turnix velox
AAGAGAAGATGATCAGTTAGGAGCATTAGACTTCAGAGAGATTTTCTGAACCTGAGATGGATCATTAATGAGTGGTTTCAAACCACAGCAGTAATTTCATCTTTATGGATTTCCATTATTTGAACAGTGGCAGAAATAAATTAATTATTTTTTCACTGATGCATCTAAGTAGCCTTTACACACAGCAGGCAAATAAAATCAACTGTGAAATCATAGTTTAATTATTTACCTAGCAACAACTTAGAATCAATACAACATCTCTTACTGACTGTGAGAACTTAATGCCCTTTCTATTCTCTTCCTATTATGGGGCTATCACATAATCAGGAGACAAAAGAGGCAGGATTTCACTCATATAATTATAACTCATCAAAATGGCCTTCATGAATAACTCATTTGTCAGACTTGACCCTTTTTCTGTTGGCGAATTATCTGTGAACTGATAAAATTTGGTTCATGAAGGGCTTTTTCCAAATATATCTAATTCTGACTGTAGCAAGTACCTCTTTAAGGTTTTGTTATTTAGAGTTATCTTGTTGAATCATGTCATATGGTCTGATTTTTTTACTGTTTGATTAAATTAATCTTCAAAAAGTGGAGACATGCCAAAGAAAATATGAGACTGCTGAAACTTTCTCAAGGAGAAAAGTGAATATTCCACTGAGATTTACCAGAAAATGTTCAGGCCTGAAGTCACAAAGTATAGGTATAATGCAAGTTATAGATGGCAACATATAGTTGCACTAAAGTGCTTTATTTCTGCCTCAGCATAGCTATACAGCCTTCCTAAATTCCAAGAGTTCTTAGAAATTATTCAACATTAAACCTAAATGATGCTGTATGCAACACTTGCTAATAAGGTCTTAATAGTTTTAAGTCAATGACAGATGGAAATTCGTATTTCTCTAGAAAAAAGTTAACACTCAGAGAAAATACTGCAAATTACACAACACTGTAAATACCACTAAAATTGAATCTCGGCTCTTACAGTACAGATCTATTTCTCCTGCTCCTGCAGATCTGCCTCCTCCTACCTCTATAAGATCTGCTGTGGATTTCTGTTTAAAAACAGAATATCAGGTTTTATGTTTTTACATATATCCTCCAGTTTCTCCACATGTCTTCCAGTTTCTCTCAGTTATTAGAAAAAGGTGATACTGAATGCTGTTATCTACCTGGGACTGTGACACTTTACAATAAAATGGAAGTCTACTCCCTCTTCTCTCCCCAAACCCATAAAGTCAATACTCTCCTAAGAAATACTTCCTGTTCTGTTCAATAAAATAAGTAGCACTGAACTAAAATAACCTATAAGAAGACTTCTCAGTAAATAAAACTGGAATTATACTCTCATCCCTAGTTCAAGTACAGTAAATTTTGGAAACCTGCTCTCAAGTTGATGATGATAAGAGGTACAGCAGTACAGCAAGCAGTGAAAGCAAAAAGCAGCCACTAAGATGCACTAGACTCTAATATATAGAAAGGCAAGCCAGACCCATGGCAAGCACTGGAGGATGCTGATTAATAGCAAGACAGTAATAACAGATATAAATTCCATCTAGCACATTGCAGTTACTTTTGTCATTACCTCGAACCCTTTGTGCCCCATGTTTAGCACCAAAAAGGACTGTTGTGGGTTAATCCCAGTAAGGAGCTGCACCTTATGTAGCTGCTCTGTGTAAGGATTGAACAGCAAGGGTGAAAATCGCTGTATTATCAATACTGTTTTCTGCACACATACAAAACCTAGACCCTATGTAGAAAATCATCTCAGTCAAAACCAGCACACCACCCATCTGTCAGCATGCTATCACTAACTCAGCTCTCAAATAGAAAATACATGTGGAGACTGAAAAGTTTTTTCCCAGGTGTAATCTTCCAACACATTTGCATATACACTTGCAGAGTAATTACTGTCTTCTACACCAGGCCTTTTCAAGGTTTCATCTCACTGTACTCTTGTAGAGACAAATAATACTCAAGTTAAAGTGTGTGTCTCATCCCATCACTTCTTCCCCTCTTTGCTATATCAAACTAAATCAAACTGGTGCAATCTAACATGGACAAGTGATACAGACTGAATGATCCATTTCAAATCAAGGGAAACAAAATAAGAAAGAAAGAGAAGAGCTCTGAGGTAAAAAACGTGCTGCAAGAATGTACTGTGTGTTTTCCTCTGTAATAAACTGTATCTCCCCAGACTTGATGTGTTTCAGAAGAAATGCTCCTTCTTCTGAATACTGGGTTCACAGAAGCCTTCTCTCATTGGTTTCTCAAGATGAACTGGGAGTTCTATTTGTGAACCTTTCTGCAGTGATATAATCTCATTCATTTCTTTACAGATTTTCCACAGAGGATGTCTCATCTAGTCCATTTCCTTAGTCAGGACATCTCAAAGACATTACTCCTCTCCCCTGCAGACAGATTTCATGAAATATATAAGAATTTAATATCCTTGAGGTTTCTTCCTCCACCCTTTGACTGAAATCAGCCATTAAGTTCAATAGTTACAGAGGAAATGAAGGTAAACATAAACGAGTTCACTCAAAATGTGAGAATGTAGGTGTCCTCTCCTTAAAAAATCAGAAAAGGAGAAATGGCTGGGTTCCAACAGATGAAGAAATAAACCACAAATCTTAGGCAGTTACTCAGGTACCTATAGTAAAGTAATAATGGAGCAGTAGAGTAGTGAGAAGAAGGGAAAAAGTGTTATTTGGCAAGAAGTAAACCTAGGAGAGCTAAGCACTGCAGCAATGACCTTTCCTCCTGCTTTCCTATGCCACCCACATCTCAACTAACTTCCTTCAGGGAGCACTCTACACCTTCCGCTTTTCTATCACCAGTTATTTTCCACATGTCTTGACTAACTCTGCTGCCCATCAGTTGGGGTTATATGTGTGCTGTGGGCACCCAGGCAGTCCCCACATATTATCCTGGGGCTGCTGAGCTGGGCAGACTGGAGAAAAGTGCTCCCTGCCTTGCCCTCCATGAGAAGAGTGGTAGATGCCTCTTCCTTAAGCAACCCCACATTTTAATCAGCTTTGCAGGGAGGCATCGTGTCTCAAACATCTATCTGCCCCTGTGAAATTTGGCAGATTGATGAAATTATTTGAAAATGTCTAATGGATTTGAAAGAAAGGGTGTGGTCACAAACACCCGAGGCAAATGCACACATTACCTTAGGAATTCAGAGTAAGATGAGTGCCAGACTCAGAAACTCACATTTGACACAAGGAGCATATTTACTCAGTCTGTAGCAGCCTATAGCTCTGGTAAAAGTATCAATAGAATGATAATGTGAGCAAAATTATTTAATTCAAGAATAAAACCTGAGGTAGGTAGCTGAAAGGTGAGATAATTGCCTCAACATCAACCAAAGGTACATATAACTTGAAAGTTGAAGTCTTATAATGTCACAATACACCTTCCTTATTGAGGGACACCATGAACACACACACCCCCCCACACACATGGAGTCTCTTCAACAGTTTGCATTTGGGTATTTAAAACAAATCCAAATATCTTTGGTGCGCATCCATATAATTACATGTATTCAGAGTTTTCTGAGCAGGTGCTTTCCTGTTAGCTGCAAATTTTCACTTACTGTACTTACTGTACTCTAGGACTGGAAAACAAAGACAGGAGATTAGAGTTCCCAAGCATCACTTCAGGCAGGACAAAAACCTAAACCATAATCTCAAGGAGACTGAGTTGATATCTGTTCTTTTAATCTGAAATGGTTTTCAAGAAGATTATTTTGCTTCTTTTTACTTCAGTACTGCACTTTTGCCTTATCACTCCCCTACACAGTTGTCACTGCACACCAAATAATTCCTTTCAATGCCAGGGCAAAGAACATGAGTCTAATTTGTGTTTGGGGATAGTAAAAGTCATGAAAATTTAATATTTGCATTTTGTGACTTTTAAAAACAAGGTCAGGAAGATACAGTACATTAGTATTATTGTAGGAAGGAAAATAATCTTTAATAACTTGCATAACTCAGTCAGATATCCAGGAAGACAACATAAAACGAACAAGAAAAATAATTGCTCAGTATATGACACTCTCTATATTAATTCAGCCACTAAGTCTGGCTTGTTTTGCCACTTGAATAGTAGATTTATTTTAATATATTATTTTATTATTTCATCTGAACTTGCATTACACATAATTGAAGAAAGGCAGATGGAGGAAGAGTAAAGACAGAGTTTTGTGTCAAGGGATGTGAATTCTGCCATGTGTAAGGGATGAAAAATTCTACACAGTTTGATCAGTTGTCTGTCTCTTCTTATTCCAGCCAAACTCCAATGCTGGGCAGCAGAAGGGGCTGAGATGGAACAGGCAATGCCCAGTCAAACATGGAGCAAAACCTTCTCTGGGAGGCCTTTATAAGTATTGCCAGATTTGGCACTGTATACCGTGCGAATTGCTGCACCAAAAAGGCATGTTGTCATAAGGCTTTAGAGAAGCTTTCATGAATTGGTCAGCAAAGACTGTTTTTTTTCCCTTCAGTGACTGACTCTCAAATCTATGACAGTCTGGGCAATTTCAAATTTAGAAAGGCTTCTAAGGGTGCAAATCCATTAAGAAGAGATTAGTTAGAGGCTAACTGAGAAATCTTCAGGAAAAAATATAAACACTCTTTTCTGAATCCGTGCAAAGTCCTTGTCTCTTCCAGACTGGGTCACTATCTCACTCCTAGATAAAATGCTCAAATCAGAAGTTGACAGCTGGCCAGCCTGTCTTTCATCCCCTCCGAAAGGGGATCTGTGAGCTTTTCAGAACGAGCCAGTGATGAGTTTGCTCAGCAGAGATTGGATTTCTGGTGAACAGCTTGCCACAGCTTTTGTCTGTCAATGCTATCATTTTGTCTATCCGTCCTTTGTACCCCCTGACTCCTGCCTGCACTAACATGAAATGACGGCCTTGTCTGTTTAACTCTGCAAGCTAAACTTCAGCTTCATTACTATGCATGAGATCTATTTTCACACCAATTTAACATTAATAGAGTAATTTGCAGAGTTTTTAATGGAACCACAAATCTCTTCAATTACTATTTTACTTCCTTTGTATGGGTCCAGCTTAATATTTACCATTTTTTCTAATTTAGTGTTTATGCAAATATCCTACTTTTGCTCCTCCTCTTCACTCTCTACTTGGATCCTCACTGAAAGGGCATCATAGACATATAGCTTTGCTGCTGTCCGCTCCCATTAGACTGATGTGAGGAACCAGCCATGATCACAGTTTAATGCTGTGGGACCAGGTTACAGCCTGTGACACGGAATGTCTGAATAATAATCCTTTAGAATAATTTTTTTAGTGTCTGCAAAGTTATGGTCTGATAGTTCCTTTCTCATCCTGGCTCTGAGACTTTGTCTTTTCCTTCAAGTGTGCTACACTTTCTACCCCTAACCTGTGACTATGCTTCCAAGAAACAACGTGAGGTTGTAGACCTCATGGCCAGGTGTTTTCCATCACTGTCCCTAGTCAGTCTGAAAGTGTTTTCACTGTGTTTACAAGCAGCCCAATATAAGAAATACGATGGCTATGGCAGACAATGTATTCTGATCTGACTATAGGTGGTATTTTCTTGTCCTCTATAGCAAAAATTAAAGCTCTTTCTAAGGATGTAAGAGAATCTTCACCCCCGTTCCTTAAGAGCTATCTGGGTCTCGAACAGAGGTGACCTCTTGACACAGGCTTGTGAGTTCATAACATGGATGGCTGGCAAGTCCAGTCTTGAGAATGGGCTCTGTGGGGTTTAGTCATACACAAATATCCAATAGTCTTAATTTACCAGCAACTTTTTCTTGATTTATTTGCAACAATATAGCATTATTAGGAAAAATAGTTCTTTCTGTTGCTGAACTCTTCAACAGCTGAAACACTTCTACTTTTAAAATACATAGGTTTGGGGTTTTTTCTAATTTTGTTCAGGGTTTTTGCCAGCATGCCCGTTTTCTGACAATGTTATTAACATGATTTAATGGTAACATGGCGATTCCTCATGGCTGTCATTGAAACTGGCACTCCCTTGGTTTTTTTTCAAGAGACATATTACAATTAAGCTCCTTCACCATAGCTTTCAATATTTAAGCGAGGCAGACAGCATTGCCCTTCCAGAAGCTATTACCATGATAGCTAGGAGTAGCCAGCCCTGTAATCCTGGCTTCTCTTACTTGTCCCATCCACCACTAGGTTGTACCTATGATTTCATTCAAAGAATCTGGGAATAGCATCAGACATTACCTTGACAAGAAGGTTAAAATGCCTGAAAGTTTTCTTACCCTATTAAGTCAATGTCTTGGCATGGTATTTTAAAAGTACAATAGAAAAGAGACAGCTGCCACAGTCAAAATCTTTTTTATGGCAGTTTAAGGGCTTTGGGGGTGAATGCTCCACTTTATTTTTGTCTTTCTGGATGGAAGAGCCCTAGGATTCAATGTCTGCTGTCAGTCAGTTTGTGAAATTGCATTTCATATGACAGGAAAGAGGCTTTAAAAAAAAGATGAACAAAGGGACATGAAGGGAACAAGTCTCCGTTAGAAGATAAAATAGCTTCAGAAGAATTAAAGTTCACACATTAGCAGCTGGAATCCACTCTTACAGTGCCTGGTGCTGATGAACTTTGATATCACAAAGCACAACACCCTCCCTTCTGACTATTTAAAAAACTCCATCCACCACAAATTGCAAAAGGTGGGAAGAGTGATCTTGGAGCATATTGTAGTAGTAAGACCCATTGCTGTCATTTAGAGCTAGTAAATCATTTTGTTATAGTTTTCTTAAGTCTTTCCTACTGTGACAGAGAAAAGGCAGGATAGAGGAACTGATAAAATCCTGCCAGAGCCTATGACAGACATATACATCCCTTTGTCCTTTCAATCAGTTTTCTAGTGTTCAGTTTACTGGATCTTACTCGTTGGAAAATGAAGTACTGTTCATTTGTTCTTTGTATTACAAACATAAGGAGTCTTTTTCATACTTTCTTGTACTGGTAGTGCAAAGAAATGTTTTCACATTCTTTAAACAATAGAGAATCTACTTCTTATGGTTTTCTAAAGCAGCATGCTGCTGTACCTGTGAGTTTCATCTGCAATGAAAAAAACTGAGTTCATGCAGTCCCAGGAAGCAGCTTCAAGATCAGTGCTGACAGTGAGAGAAGGCAGTTTCACCTGTAGGGAATAGAATCATAGACTCATAGAATGATAGAATCACAGATGAGTTCAGTTTGGAAAAGACCTTGAGAAGTCACCTGGTTCAAAGCATCTCAGGTAGGTCCAACTTAGATCAGAATATTTCTCTCTCTCAGACAGTTTCATCACTCAAAACTGTTTTACCTTTACTTTTACTTACCTAGACAATGTTTAGACAAAGCTAATTTTTTTTAAGGAAATATATCATTCCTTAAGAAGACAAAACAGTAGAAAATTTCCAGTTTCCAGGCAGTCAATGCTGCAAGCAAAATTAGAATACTGATGAATGAAGGAAAAGATAAATCTCATTAATTTTATTAATCCGGAAGCTGAGTCACATTAAGACTCTGCTACTCTCTGACAGGAGCTTGAGTGCTGCTAAAATATGATGATTAGAAGAAGAATTCTCCTAACTGGAAAGCTGCAAAGAAGAAAAACCCGAGATGCTAATTTTGCCAACTTGACATGCACTCAAAAGCAACAGCACTGACCAAGTACAATCTTCTATGAAATGAGCTCAGCAAAAAGCATGGGAAGCAATCACATCACAGCACTGCAATATTCCAGCTACCGGTTAAACTCAATGTACAAAGAACACATTTTTGAAACAAAATTAAACTGTTCTGGTATTTCTGACCTCTAGATAGACCTCTCTTTTGAAGGAAAATTGAAGTGACTTTATAAGCTTGGGAAGAAATATCTTCTGTGCCTGGGCTCTGTGCTTGCAGTCAAGAGGCCACACATTGATTCCCCACCAACTCTGGCCTCAGCCTACAAGAAAAGTGAGGCTGAAGCAACCATGGGATTTAAAGAGTAGGGAAAAGGAGGAGCAAGAAACTTCTTGTAAAACCTGACATATTCCTTCTCATTTCTGTGCTGCAAATTTACATCGACAAAACAGTATTAAACACACAGGGTTGTTGGAAGGGGGGGGTCTAGTGGTCTAGTGCAAATTTTCAGAAGTTGGTAATGTCAAAGTTCTTTTCAAAGAAAAGCACTTGATGTGCTCAAGACAGATGTACTTTATGGAGTGGAACTGAGTTCTCTTTTTAAGCTAGTGTGCTTCAGGGCACATGATTTCCTTTTCAATCTTTGTTTACAATTCTGTGAGCACAATGACAATGTGAACACTAAAAACCTGAGGCTGGCATCATCTCCTGGACAGTTAGGAGTAAAATGACAGATATTCAGAAATCTACAGTTATTTGGAGAGGGAAGAAAATCCTATTTTTTGAACAGCAAAACACCAGCTACCTTCATTTTTTTTAAATTATATGTTTTTGAGTCAAAGGTAAAATCAGCTAGACTTACTGAAAAACAGTTGCCAGGGTGAGGGGTGGAGGAAGAAACATTTATCCTCATTTTTTGTCATAAGATAGGACATGAGTAAATAACATGGGGAATCCTGTGTGTTCAGCTTGAGAGAGATGTGGAAAGATGGAAGACAACAGAGACACTGGGGCATCTACCCCCAGGTGGTGTCCAAGCCCCTTGTGCACTGCTAGTACCCAGGTGTGTTGTTGTCTCATTGGCTTCATCAGGTCAACTCTTCAGCCTTATAAACAAGAATTTGGGCATTTTTCTTAGGTGGAGCTCAACTCCATCCCAGCATGTGGGATGCTGAAGGTGAAGTCAGAACCAGGACTGGGAGGAACAGAAGTGGTTGTGTAGGAGATGATTAAAGCAGAACCCCGAAGGATAAGGGGAAGAAGTGAGAAAGAGGGAAGATTTACTGTTATACCAAATCCCAGGTTTAATTAAAATTCAAGTGGGCTTTGAGTTATGGGCCTATCACTCTGTTTTGGAATACCTGTGTCTCTCCTAACTGCTTGAGACCTTTTTCTGAGGTTTACGATGTCCTCACAAGCCTTTGATAAAATTGTAGATCCTTAATTCACAGTGCTTTTTAAATTATTATATTGAGAGCTGTATATATTATAAATGAAAGCTTGTCATAGATTTTAGGGCCAGTTGATTACACTGAAAAAAACCCCTCATAATTTATTTTATCTGTTTTGCCATTACTCTTTAGCTAAATTATTCAGTGAATAGTAATTGACCAGGTAGAGAGATGGTCAAATCAGTCAGAAATATTTGCAGAATATATTACAATATCCAACAAAAACAAGGGGCAAAATTTCATTACCAATGCTTTTTTGTTGAGGTACATAAAAGTGCCTGGTTTTTTCTTCATTATGTTTCAGTATAAATCATCTGATGAATTAGGGGTTTTCTAAATATTTTTTTTCAAATTTCAAGCCCTATGTTGTTTCCTGGGACTATTTTGAATATAGAGATGAAACCTTTCATCCTGTTCTGCAGGATGCAAGAAACTTGGAGAGACATGTTTACGCTTAGCCATTGCTGACAATGGACTATTGTTACACCTCATTATTATGCTATTTAAACTGGAGCCCTCTTCAGCAGACGAGGAGTTCTCATCCTCACATACTCTGCTACAAAAGTACTCATGTACTGGGGATTTTTTTGGTTTTGGGGATGCTCACAATGAAGTGCTTAATCTCCTAAGTGAGGGGTAAATACCCCTTGTCAGGCAATTCTCATTGAGGGAAGGCTGACACTACACTAGCCCTGGATTACTCTCACACTAACCCAGGGAGTACTCCAAGACACAAAATCAGGCAAAGTAAAAATAACAAACAACAATCTTGTCGTTTTATTAACCTTTACATCTCTTGCTTGATCTACGTTAATGAGCAAACATGCTAGAAATCATTACAAACTCTCTATATTGCATGACTTAAGCCTCTCTCAATAGGATAAGTTATAATACAAAGTAGAAAGCAATACAGAAAGGATGCTTTTAATCCTGAGTTTTTTCCAGTAGTTACAGCTGGAGTTGGGAGCTAAAAATGGCTGAGTTTATGGTCTCAGCTCCATGCAGAACTTGTAACTAAACAGAAACTGATAGAGGACCAAAAGAAGACCTAAGTCCCAATTAAGGGAATTTACAATCACATTTCACACTGTTTGGGGCCCAAATGGAACAGGCTGGTGAATATCAATAGGAGAGCATCAGCAAGGGTCTGACCACTGCAGCAATAAGTGATGCCAAGAAAAATAAGTAACATTGAATACAGACCTCATATTCTTTCTGTACATTTGGTTCATCTATTTTGTGATAAATCATGTCAGAGAAAAATTCACTTGTGTAAGGAATACCTAAGCATTTAATTGTATATCCTAAAAGTGGGGATATATTCTGTCCTCTGCTTTTTGTAGAACACCCATGAACATCAATCAGAGTTACCTTGTAAAAGGATCAAAAGCAGCAGCTCTCTCATTACAGACTATAACACCCAGCTAGCTGAGGAAAAAACTGATTTTTGGAGTGAGCAAGAGAGAGAGAAGCATATGTGAAGCCTATGGAACGAAACAAAAGGTGTGGTCAGATTTATTGAGGGAAGAGAGGAAAAGAAACAGACTATGGTTAACAGTAAATCTTAACAATGCCCTAAGTTATAATTCTTTCTGGGTTTCTGATAACCTGAACAAGCCAATGCATCCTAATTAGCAGTGCTGATAACTGTGTTAATCCATGTTATATTGTATCTCTGGATTTTGGATGTGAAAGCATATTAGTTTGTAGATGTCAGAATAATGATCAGTGCGTTGCATTCAGAATGGGTTTGTCACTGTGTCTAACAGTCACTCAACTGATATTACAACTGCACTCAAATCATGATGTAAGTGTGAGGATGTAGCTCATTTTATGTATGCATATGTCCATGATAATTTTACAATTGCTGCCTAAGAGAGTGATGATATTCTGTCTCCACATGGCTCAGCATTAAATAAGTGGTTGTCCAGACACCACCTGGAGAGCTGAGCCCTGGATGTTCTGTCTGCATGGCATTTATTTCCTGAATTCAAACCCAGGATATTTGATTTTTACTTATTTATTTCATTCATTTTACAGCATGTCACAATATTTCTCCAGAATGATAATTCTCTAGGTACAACATTGAATAGAATACTCAATTCTTCAGTTTTCACAGAAGCAAAGACTATTTCTTGAAGCAGCTTTTCAAAGTCCTTAACCTGTATTCTTACTATTGAAATAGAGAAAGCACAAATTAAACTCACAGGGTGTATTAGAAGAATTAAACTGGTGTACTGGGGTGGTATAAATTATTAAGGACAGAGTCTGTGCAACAAAGAAGAGAAAACTTGGAAAAAGTATGTCTCCCAGTATTCAATATTCCACAAAGTGTAAATTAAAAATTAAGATTACATCATGAAAACTATTAATTTGATTTTTAATTGTAGTAGAAGAATCAAAAGGAGCTGGAGGATGACAGTATCTTTGTCCTGTGCAGGATTTACTTGCTCAGACCCACCACTAAAAGCAGTGGAAAGCCTTTGGCTAAACTCCTATGAACTGTTGGAAATTATCTTTGGGGGCAGTAGCACTGCAAGATGCCTGGGCATCAACTGGTGGAACACTTTGAATGCCACATAATAAAAAGGTATTACTCAAAACCCAAATAGCTGCAGAGGACCCAGTTAAAATACTCCCATTCTTTCTCATTAGCTTCCATTTGAGCTTGAATCTTCTCAGTGTTAAGAAAAATGAGAATACTTCAAGGAAAATAAGTAGTTCTTCAGTGGTACTGAAAGGAGCACGACTCAGCCCTCTGCCAATGAGGGCTGTTAGTACAAAAATAAAACATTGTAAAAAATTAAAAAACAAACAAAAGCCTCAACAAAATAACTAATCTAAACAAAATAAGAGCCATATTTTATGCAATAGCATTTATTCTAGATATTTCTTCCCTGTACAAGCCATCAGCTCTCATCAATATCTGTTAAAGCCTCATGTCCAAACTAAGGCACAGTGCTGCTCAAATTGGATGATAAGTCTATAAGAGTTGCTAGTTTGACATGACAGTTGGGTTGTATGGTTGACATGACACAGGCTGTGTAATTTTTTTAGAAATAATGACCCAGCACACAAAGTCCTCATTCAGTTATTATTCAAGTAAAATTCTTTTGTTCTCATAAGTAAAGATAGATTTGGCCCCAGAGCAATTATTCTACAGAACTGCTATTAGAAAACAATCACTGCAAATGCAATTATTTTGAGGACAGCACAGCAAAGAATGCTCTATTCCCCAAGCAGAGATCAAACCAAATAATTAGAAAAAAACCCGAAGAACACTCCAGAATGATTTGGTGAGTAATCACAAGTAGCAGAAAACACAGTCTATGCCAGTGTATATTATTCCACTGCCAACACAATGGCAAAATGAAATACAAAAGCAAAGACAAGGCAGACAGGGACACATAAGTTGTATTTTATTGTCAGTGTGTATAAGAAATCAGTGATAAAAGCCAGTATATGTAAATACATTTATTTTGAAAGCTGAAAGAATGAAAGGCAAAGTGGCATGACATTTCATGAGTTGTTTCTGTCAGTAGACAGTGTTCATAAAGAGGTTTTTTTATGCAATCTGCTCCTTCAGGAATAATTTTTTCAAATTTTGGCTGTGATAATGCTTCAATCAAATTATATGAAGCCACAAGCATTCTGTGAACAACCTGTTCTTATTGGAAATCTCTCTATCATAAACACCTCTTCTTAAAATCATTTAATTATTGTGATATTCTCCATTGGGTCCTGCTTACCAGTTCATTAAAGCCACCCTCAATAAGCTGTCACTATAAAGTCACCATAAGAACCTGTTTTAAATACGAGACACAGAAAATGTGTAACAACTTGGATACCATTGTTTGTGAACACTTAAGAACTGACCTGTAACACTGAAACCTGGCAAAAAATTGTTAGCAATATTCTGCAAATTTCCTTCTCTTTCATTTGGTTCTGGTTCCAGATGAGCACCAGGGAAGGTGCGTAACCACCAAAGGTGAAGGGCGGTGCTGGTAGAGTACTGAATTAGACATCAACAAAACTAGGACAAATAGGGCAACAGAGATGTGCTTCTTAGAAATTGTACCTTGCTGGAAGAACCTCCTCTTTTGGGTGTAACTGGTGGATTTGTGTAGCAGGAGCTACAGATGCCCTGTGTGTGAGGAGACTGGAAACTGCCTTGAGTATAGCTAATGGGTCCAGTCAGCTCCAATACTGGTGGCAAGGATGACTGAAGCCATTGTTAACCCACAACAAAGCAGAGGACAGCTAGTAAGAAGCAGAAATTAGCAGAAAGAAAACACTATGCACAGAGCAGCAATCAGAAACTATCACACATACAACCCCTAGCCTCCTAAGCTGCCCAGCTCTTTGCAGAAGGAATTATGAAAGACTGAGTGTAATTGCAGTGAAAATATGGGAATTCAGCATGAGGAAGGGAGAGAAAAAGTGTTTCAATGGGAAAGAAAATCCATTTATTTAAATGTTTGGGTTTGTTTTTTTTATAAACACCAAAACAAATTATCAGAATTGTGTGTTAAGTAAACACAATTATCTTATTTTGTCAAAAGCATTAAACAAAATTTGCACAAGGCAAAGCTGTTTTGCCTGCCCCCAGTAGCAGCAACAGGACCAGAGATGAGTTGATGCCTAGTATTGGAACCAAGCATGAACCTACAGCATGGAAACCTCAGATGGAAGAGGGTGCCTCATGTCACCTGCTGAGCTTAGTCTGCTCAGCAGGTAAATTTGGATGCTGATGTTTATGAGTCAGAGTCTCGGACCAGCACAAGGCTGTATCTTGGTGTGCCAGAAAGGAAGATTAAAGTCCTGGAGAGTTTGAATTGCTGTTGGGAAGCAGAAAAGGTTAAGGTGCAATCCCTGCTTTTGCAAGACAATACCTCAGCAGCAACCACTGTGCCATTTCTTGATGGCAATAAATACACTGGAAACCAGTCTGACTTTCTAGCCAGTGACACAGGTAAAACCATAGGGAGTGGTGTGTCCCTTTTGCCACACTGCACTCCTGTCTTCAAATGGCATGGTTTTCTGTGACAGCAAAGCAGCAGACTTGCTGACCAAAGATCTCCCTTCTAATCCTACTTGCTCTGCTCCTCTAAAGAGCTTACTTTCTCCAGCAATCACATGTTCATTCCTTCTATGGAGATCTTGCAACTCATTAAGAAGTGAGTAATAGGACAGAAATCTCCTTCAGGATAAATCACAGAATATCAGGGACAGGAAAGGACTTCAAGATATCATCTAGTCCAACCCCTCTGCCAGAGCAGGAAGACCTACACTAGGTCACACAGGAACACATCCAGACAGGTTTTGAATGTGTCCAGAGGAGACTCCACAACCTCTCTGGGCAGCCCATGAAAAAGCTCTTTCTCAGATTCATGTGGAACCTCCTGTGTTGCAGCTTGCACCCATTGCCCTGCATTGTATCATTGGAGGCCACTGAGAAGAGCCTGGCTCCATCCTTCTGACAGCGATCCTTTACATATTTGTAAACACTAATGAGGTCACCCCTCAATCTTCTCTTCTCCAAGCTAAACAGACCCAGCTCCCTCTGTCCTTCCTCTTAAGGGAGATGTTCCAATCCCTTCATCATCTTCATGGCTCTGTGCAGTGCCTTCTCAAGCAGTTCCCTGTCCTTCTTGAACTGAGGGCCCCTGAACTGGACACAATACTCCAGATGCATTGAATTTTTCTTAAAAACTGCCTGTATCTAACAGAGCAAAATAAACAGTCACCGAGGATAATGTAGATTTCTGCTCCTTGGGGAGCATGGGGGAGCAGTCACTGCTTTCAGCCTGAGCTCTTGCCATATTCCTGTGTTTTCATGTGCCCGGTGGAGTCTCATGGTAGTGCCCACAAAGCAATTTCTTCTCAATGTGAATATAAAAGCAAATGTCAGGCTCCCAGGGAGCATCCAACAGCATGCAGAAAACTGATTGACCTGGCAGAGTAGTGTAAAAGTGATAAAAATGGGAATAACTAAATGAAAATATAAGGCCACTTTGCATGATATCACCTAACTCTCCTTGAATGGTAGGTACAAATGTTCCCTGATCTTCCAGGGAGCGGGAAATACTATCAGAATTTTGTCCAAGGATTTAGTAGATCCATGAGAATTATTTAGCATTATATATATATAAAAAAAAAGTTAGCCAGCTGTCATCCAAAGCTGGCCACTGAAAAAGATAAGTTGACAGGAACTCTAGGCACAGTGGAGCAATGCTGGAAGCCATGAGGTTATTTTACTGGATCCTTGTGGTGAGCATGAGTGGAACTATTTGCCATTTCTGTAAAAGTGAGAAGTTGCACAGATGAAACACAGGTCCACTACTTTAAAGTTTCTTTGACTACAGTTCAGATGCCAAAACAAATCTTTGAATATCTGAGTATCTTGGTCCCTGGATGTTTTTCAAAACTCTTTTTCCCTGCAGGGCGTATTCTCACTGCACTATTCTTACTGACAGATTCTAGAATTAAAATCCGAGGGAGATTAAGGAAAGTGTTTCCAGAGAGAGCTGGGATTGCTACCATAGAGGTGTGAAAACAGACACCTGCCTCTCTGCATGTCTGCCTGGTAATTATGCCTCAGTCTTTTTCTCTCATAGCATTCTCTCATCAGTCTGCCTAACTCTCAGATTCCTGTATGACTTCCCATCATACCAGGGTATCTGAATTATCACCTCACATTTCTGAGCTGCCACTCGAAGTTTGTAAGCACAACCTAAGGGAATGGCTTCCCATGTGAAAACATGCAGTGCAGTGTTCACTACAAGAAGTAAATAATTGGGGTTTAGGTTTTCGTCTTGGATACAAAGAGATATTGATACAATCCATTATGACAGAGCTTTAATTTTCAGTACTATCAATTAAAAGCACCACTTATTAAATCAGAGCTGAAGAGTCTTAATAAACAGTAAGATAAAAAAACAACTTATTGTGTCTTTCATTTTGATGCCTGTACTTAATATTCTCTTTCATCACTGTAAAGAAGATAGTGATCTTGCCAAAAGCTAGAGCATTGAGAGGAAGTAGGACTGATAAACAGCCACCTCTCTGCAGCTAACTGTGGAGTTTCTTTAGCTGCAAGATGTTATTAAAACTGTACCTTTGGCTTCCAAAAAAATGAAGGTGTTCACCTTTTGGGCAAAGGTGAACACTGAAAATTGTGCTATCATTCCCTTTCTGTAACGCCCACAGCGTAAAATAACTAAAACCATGCAAAATGTCAGCAGTGATGGACTCCATGGCCAATTTGTCAGTGTTGTATTGTTGGTGAGAACCTGTCAGTGCTGTGACTCATCATGAATTTGAAGAAAAAAATGGTAATACTCACCCTGAAGATACCCTTGGGAATGGATGGCTTGAGAGACTTCATGAAGTGGCTGGTTGAATTCTGACCTGTTTTGGGAATGACCAACTTAGCTTCACTGTCTGGATGCTTGATATGATCCATTAGGTTCATATTGTGTCCAACTATTATGCAAGCGGAAAATAGACTGAGAAACTCCGAATACTTGATTGTTTTTTTTCTTCATAAGAAAAGTTCTTATTCTTTGATTCAACAGTTTTCTTTAATTAATTGGCTCAAATGAGCTTGTCTAGAATAGGATTTATACAATAAATGTTCTTATTGTGATTACAACTTCATGGTACTGACACTGTAATTGTGATTGAACATGCGTTTTCACCTAAAATGCTTGTGTCATGAGCAAAAAAATCATCCAGTCTTGTATAATTAAATTTTGTTGTTAGTTACCACTTCTTAAATAACATAGCTCTACCAACATGCTGTCAGGGAGTAGTGAGGGCTGGCTGCTCCCTATGGATCAGGGAGCTAACACTGATAGCACTCCTATCAAGACAGAAGCTTCCTGCAGTACTCAAGGGAGGTCAGCAGGGCAGGTACAGAGACAGCAGCCAACTTCAATTAAGAATCTGGATCGTTAGACAAGATCCATGGTCATTCTGGGAAGACAATCAGGAGGTTGAAATTAGGCCAAATGAGGGTAAACAAGGTCAGGCACAGTCTGGTGTATGGTGACAAGATCTGAGATCATGCTGGCATGTCATTCTATGGCGTCAGGATCCCAATGAGCAGGTCCAATGCCCAAGCAGAAGCATGGCTGCAGCTGACCTAGATACCGGCATTGCTGCATTATACTGGGCAAAGAATTCCCAAGGCTAAACAAAACAGGGCTCCTGGACTCATGGGCAGCAGTGAGGATGAAAGCCCCAGGTGACACTGATCAGGGCCAAATAAGGCATATTAGTGACCCTTAAGTTCTGACAGAATTTTCACCATGCCCTCAAACAACAACAAAATGAGCATCACAAGTACTGTCTTACTTGTATTTTTGCAACATATGTCACAACAAACAAAAATAATCTGCTTAAAAAGCCTACTTCCCTTACAAAGAATTTTTCAACCTGACACTCACACATCTTGCTTAGTGAATTTTTGCTATTTTATTTATTCATTCTGTAATGTTCTTTATCTAGTAACCAGTGCTGTCAGTTCACCAGAGCAGTGATCATCTTCCATTATGATGCTTAAATGCTTATGAGCAAATACCTGAAACCACTGGAATCAATAAAGGTATCTACACCCAGCAATTCAGCTGCTGTGCATCAGTGCCCATCTGCACTGACCCAAATGGGAGACTTCAAATCAGGCATCGCAGCAGGAGCAGTAGTGATGCAGGCTCAGGTCTGGAAGCAAACTAGTTGTGTCTATGCATTATAGCTCTACTACTTCCAGATGTAGTCTGGGGATCTCTACATCTCCACAGAGCCATATTCTGCTGAGCCTCACTTAGACTAACAAAACAGCAAGAGGGATATTTTCTTTTTTGCTTTGTTTGTTTTGAATACTGAGTTTGTTTATGCATTCTGAACACCATCTAAAAGTCAATGCTTTTCCTATCAACAGCTTTGGTTACTATGAATTTAAAATCAAGCTGTTGTTCATAAGTCTGTGAAAGGCTGTGTCAGAGCTTTACTTCAGCTATCTGTGCTATATTCTCCATAAAAAGGCTGTCATCAAGACAGAACTGTAGAGGGTTGTGTTATATATGCAGCGATTGCAGGTATGGAAATCCAAACATTTTAACATAGCAGCCTTTAATGAGGTAGGGCATTATATCCAATACCATCTCCAAATTTAAAAGATATAACCATTTTTGCTAAACAGAAAGTGATGAAAAAACTATATTAGCAATGATAAATTTTGACCTTTGGAACACAACTGAAGGTTTATCTTTCTGCCTTTGCTTGAGGCAAGATGACTGGGTATGTCATAGCATGAGGAAGGGTGTGTTTGGGATTTGTGGGAAAGTTCGATGTTTGATGGGGATTTCTGTCAGTTCACTGCATTAGTCTTCCTTTTATTAACTGTCATGTGTAACTAGGTGTTCAGATAAGCCTGTTGCCATAAATTTATATGCAAATATCTTGAAAATTGAATAGCTGAAAAGTAAAAATTAAAGGCAATAATAGGAAGTGCTCATGTGCATGAGTGTCTCCGAGTTGCAGCTGCTGGAGTAGTGTAGTTCTAAGACCCTCAGACAGAAGCATTCAATGATTTGTTTTAGTTTCAATTGCAGTGTATATTTCTTGTGAAAGAGGAAAGTCAAATGTATCAGTGGTGATCAACAGCATAAATACAGCTTCTTTGACACTGTGTTCCTTCAGTTTTACACCAGGAGACTCAATTTATTTACAGTATATTTCTTACTCAAAAGATGGCTACAACCCATAAAAATTTGAGTGATATTTTTCATTAGAAAAGATTCCTGGATGAGGAGAAGCCCACATTCTTTCAAAATCAGCAAGTAAGATGCTTCTGGACTCAAGAAGTATCTTGTGGATATTTAAACTGACATTTAAAATTTAAAAAAAACAAATAAATTCAATTCTCTTGTTCTCATTGTGAGCCAAATTCGTGCCAAAGAGTAGCTGAACATAAATGTTTCAGTTTGACTCAGAGTCCACAAACCACCAAACAGATTCAGCAGACCACAGTCTGATGGTCTCTGAGAGCAAGAGGCTCAGCAGCACAGTGGGCTGTGGGGTGACAGTTCCTTGTTTGGCTAGTCTTCCTATCAGGTGGTGGCAGTTTATGTGGAATGTTCAAGCTCCGATGATGATAAGCACCGATGTGTTGCTAGGCTTCCTATTGCCTCCTGCTATATCAACAAAGGGAATCGTACTCAACCCAACCCCTCACAGTGAAAGAACCCTTCAGCCTAGGTCGACAAATCAAAAACTTGGAAATCAGCAAACACCAAATGTAGGCTTTCATGCTGCTTTTATGTTTTCTGTATCTATGCAGCAGTCTTAATTGCGTTGTAACATCCCATGTTGCCAAAGACACCTGCTTTATTCAATACACATATCAGATGCTACTCAGGGAATTTATGTAATTGTGCAGTGAATGCAGCTATTAGGAGGCTTCCTGAGGACAAGGTGAAGGACTTTGGAAAGTAAAGAGAGGCAGTGATGTTAGAGCAGGTGAACCTGATATTACAACAATTGGTATTTTCTCCAAGTCTTTGCCATTTGCAGATTTTCTTAAATCATTAAACAAATAACACCAAAATACAGTCAGAAAAAGCTCTGCATTCCTTTATGGAAATCAGCTCCAAATCATCAGGAGTGGCTGGGAAAAGTGTTGACCATTTCCTTCTGCAGTTCACTCCTCCAAAATGGCTGCTCAAGGCCTCTGAGAGCAGGCCAGAGCAGACTCCATGGGGACAATGACTATTCTGAGGGTTGGGTACACTCTATGGGACACTTTACAACCTGATTCTTGTACTCCACTTGCATACACCGAAAGGCTTGTGGAGAATATAATGTCTAATTTCAATCCCTGCGCAATGAGGTGATGGTGTTAAACTAGAGCAAGGTAGGTTTAAATTAGATATTTGGAAGCAATTCTTCTCAAAGAGGGTGGTAACGCTTTGGAACAAGTTGCCCAGAGAGGTGGTAGAAGCATGCTATAAATAGGATAGCAGACAAAAGAAACCCCTCAACCAACTCAAAGAAAACAAACCTATGCATCTTGTGTGAATTTACATAACACCACAGAGACTTCACTTAATTGTGTTAATTTACAGTAGTAGCAGATCAGCTTGAGATCTTTCTACCTTAAGCTTACAGATGAAAAACTTAATTCTGTATGTCTTCAATTTCTGAAAATCACATTAAATTAAGAATTTATGAAAGAAAGTTGTAAAGGCTAAATTAAACCATTAATTGTCTCTTGTGCCAACAGATCATAGCAGATTAGGGGGTAAGGAATAGAAAGAGATTATTTTTGTGAAACATAAATTAGCTGATGGTATCCTCCTAGGGAGCTTGGGGCTGGCCATTATCGATTTTTTCTTAAAGTTATTTGGTGTCGAAGTCCTGGAACAGAGAATAATGGTAAAACCTTGGCAGTTTTTTCCTCTTATTATTAAATCGTCAATAATATGCAACCTGAACAGTAGCTCTGAGAAAGAACTATGTGCCCAAAAGGTTCTGTATTTCATATTAACTGCATTAATTGTTCTGACAAAGGATATTATTATTTCCCCACAAACATTTCTAAGTACGAAGTAAACTGCGTGTGTGTATATATGTTCTTAATTATCTTAGTTGTCTTGCTGGATTGTCTTCTAAGAAAATTTGCCAAAGCAGCTCAGCAATGGATATGGAGCAGAAAGGAGGGGAAGTGAGAGTGAAAAAAGAGGGATGGACATTCTGTGGATACATTTTTGTTCTGTTAGCAAAAACCTCGTCAATGCAGCTGAAAATATAGAAGAGATTGCAGAAGAAGCGGGGAAGGAGGAACTGGCAGTCATACTTGGGACAAGGAGGAACTGCTGCATTTGATGCAACATTTCTGATGTGGAAACTGTATTTTCTGGTCTATGGAAGAACAGGAAAAATTCTCTTTCATGTGTCCATGAACAAGAAGTAGGGGGTTTGGTGAAAGTCAAGGGTGATGTCACATACCATTGTTTTGGGAGGGCTAAGGAAAGCAAACAACCATTACAAGCTGCAGAATTGTCAGAGATGACAGACAACAGGGGAGATGGTAAAGAGAGGAATCTGTCTGGCTGAGAGCTGAATCCAGCGTTGTGACCAAGGTAACAGTTTTCAGGGCTGTGGGACCAGGCCGTCACAATGCTGCTGTGGAAGAAAAGGCCAATACCATTCATATCTATTGTTAGCTGCAACACTGCAGTTGTGACACTGTACAATGACCCAAGATGGACATCAGTGACAAACTCACTACTCCTCTAGCACACATCCCTCAGCCTCTACATAGACTCACTTTTTTGAACCAATACAGCAAAGATGGTTATACTCATCAGGTGATGTGTTTGTAGTCAAAAGAGAGAAAGAGCTACTATTGGTGCACAACTCATGTGAATTATTTTGGACTCCTGTAGTGTATTCTTCCTTGCTGCCTCTAAAGGAAATTGAGTTTGGTGAAATGTTTCCATGTTTGGTGAGGTGAACAGACAACTTTCTCAGTCATTTGGAGTCAAGTATGTCAAATACATCCCATTTTTTAAATGAAGGAGTAGTCCTGTATTCATCCTTTCCAGTCACAGATTGTATCTCTTCAACTTAATCATTTGAGACAGCCCAGTCATTTTGATTATGCTGTTTACCTGACTGAAATGGCTAAGATTTGTTTGCATATAACCAAGAGCTCTGCAGCTGGAGCTAGCAGCTACAGCAGAAGTTACACAGGTGCCTGTATCCATTATGAGAAGAAAACTTTCAATGACTTAAGGGATGTGGTTAAAATTGTGGCTTAAAGGGTGCTGCTTAATCACTCTGCAGAGATGTAGCACTCATATACTCAGTGATCAATTAAAGTATGCAATGGAGACTGTTAATGAGCAATTCCTTAAATACTGAGCAGAATACTTATGTCTTGAGAAACAGTCACATTTTACTGGGGACTCCTTTTAAACACACCATTTGAATATAGATAAAAAAGCAGAGCTGTTTGATTTGCAGATGTTACTTTCATTAATGCATTAATGTGATGTGTAATAGATTATACTGATTGCCATTAAATCAAACTTCAATAGATTGGCTGGCATATTTAACAAACTTAGTCATTTTCTATGTAGTGATGACAAGATGACTCATTAGTATGACACTTTATAGAGAGAAGTAGTATTTTTGTGCTCTGGAAGACTTTACTTTGAGGGTTGTTGGTTGATGCTATTTTGTCTTGGCTAGTATAATTCAGGGTGACCTGAGGACACAAGATGAGGACAACATGGTCTTAGAAGCATTCCATTTGTGAGATTCCCTGTATGATGCCCTTATGGACAGTCATTCCTCTCTGGCTATCAGTAGAACCACTTCTACCTACCCACCCAGACAAAAGTAACTCAAGGCCTAATTCAACATGAATCTTTTTCCCCTAAGAAGTTAGGGCTGAGATACAATCATGAAAGGTAACTTTGAAAAAAAAAAAAACAGAAGAGATTTTTAAAAGGCTATTTGTAATATTTTTCTGCAGTTTACATTTTTTTAAAATGATCAAGAGCTCTTTTTCCCTGAGTCACCCTAAAATTTTGCAGTGTAAGTTAAGAAACACTGTGTGATTTTTCAATATAATCTTGCATTATGTACTGAGTACAGGAACAAAGTAAAAAAGTACATACCATAGGAATGTTAAAATAGTACGTGTCCTTGAAGAAAGCATTCCTGTCTTAATGAAAAGATACTGACGAGATAAAGCTGCATTATAAATAAATATTCATGGAGATGAGACCTTGGAGATAGTCCTAGTATGCTCCTTGATATCATCTAATATATTATTTTAAAGGAAAAAAACCTTCCTAACATTTGTGGTAGGAATCCTTTATTATCCAGGATGTCCATCTCATTGCTGCAGCTCTGCAAAGATTCTTGCTTGCTGCATTGCACTTATGAGACTGTCCATACTGTGAAAAACATGAACTACCTTAATTTTACACTATAGAAGATCATCATGAGGTCCCTTTTATATGAAGATCTGAGATATGGCCTGCCAGTCAGGAAAACAAGAAATTTTTAACAGATACAAAAAGCCTGTTAAGCCTTTCTTTTGTAACAATTTATGCAGTATCTTCAAAAGGAGATACATCTCAAGAGAACATTGAAGTTCCATTGGTGACTTGCAAAGGACTGGAATCAGTAAAGCTATGTCAATTCTGTGCAGCCATAGATCTCTATAAGCTCATTTCATTTCAATCTTGGAGTATTTACACTATGTGCCTGCACATGTATTTATCCACCTGAATGATGAATGTATTTGGTTAATTATAAATAGATTCGTTCTTGGGCCCAACTCAACTTCCATAGGTATATGCAGGGATGCAGATGCAGCATGGATGAGGGAGCCCTTTCCAGATGGCATAAAATGCACCATTCAGCACCTGTACTTGGTCATGAGGCTATTCCCCTACTTCTAACTATTTCCTACCTTTCCCTCAATGAAGATTTACATCTCCTGTTTGTTGTCCACCTCATTAAGGGAAGGTTCACACAAATACTGAGTGTTTCTGAAAATCCTGTCCCAGAGGAAAAGGTTGTATTTTGATATCTCAAAGTGAGGATCAGTGGGGGCTGCAAATTCATTTGGAGAGGTTTATAATCCTGCTTTTTTTTCTTGTCCTTGTAGATACATTTTGAAAAACAGAATCTTCTAGTTTATTTCATTTGTTCAGAAAATTCTAAATGTGCTAATGTCATCTCTGAGACTTTCCTTATTCCATAGAGACAGCATTCTACATTTCATCCTGTTAATACCCTCATCAATATGCTTCATGTACATCAAAGTATCCCAGTGGGCAGGAAACATGTAGTGAATGGCTCAGTAAACCTCATGTCCTTCACCCTATGCTTTTTGAAACGCTAAATCTTCTTCATATCCCCAGTGTATCAACTATTATTTTGGAGGAAGATTTAAAGCTCTTATTCACAGAGGCTTAAATCCTGATTGAAAATTGTCTGAAATCATCAAGGCCTGTGCTGGCTGTTTAGCCCCTTCAAAAGATTCACTTGTCAGCACAATCTGAGACTCATCATCAGTCTGTTCTCACACTGATCATTTATTAGAATGAAATATATGAAGGAGACATATAATAAGATAGGCCTGGAAAGTCAAGACTTTATGTTAAGCATATGTTCTGCATGTAGTACTCACTCATGGACAAGAATTTCCTCTATTCATATTTTTTTTCCCAAGAAAAATGGACATTTCTCTGTTTTTATTCTACCTCTCTTTCTAGTCTCCAGGCTGGCATCTGGTGGCAGAAATTACCAGAGGGACCTTGAGGAAGGAGGTCAGCCAGGGGTGCAGCTGGAGACTTCAGCAGTTAAAAGCAGCTGCAAAATTCCCTTTACTGGCAAAGTCTCAGCTGGCTAGACCTTCTCAAAGAATGAGCTGTGCACTGAAGGGTGGTGTTGAAAAGATGGACGAGGGATGTGCTGATTATTCTCTCAGCAGCATCCACTTAGCACATCTTTTATGATGAGTCTGGAAGAGTCAGCATGTGCTTCACTAAGTCATCCTATCTCATACAGCCTAAAAGAAGAAGCCAAGAACTGTATGAGTCTTTACCTAGTCTTTCATCTCCACAAGCAGCCTCCAAGGAGTAGCATTTGGAGGCACGCCCTGGATGAGGACAGACTCATTTCACAAAAATTGTGTTTATCCTCCAGCTCAAACAATATTTCATTTTCCATTTGGGTAAAATCCACAGGATGTTACAACACTGAAGAAGTAAAATCACCTAATAAAAATGCGTATTTTCTTATGCAGCAAATATTAGTAATAAATAGATCAGCAGTATTGCTCTATAACAGACCTTGCCTGAAAAGATTATCACATTGATCTTTAGCAAAAGGCCATACAGTGTAAAGGTAGGTAGAATTCTGCTGAGAGAGATCCAAGAGCCTGAGGGACAAAGGGGAGCACAGTCCCACAGTCCAGGCTTGGGAGAACTACCATTTCACTGCATACGAAAAGACTGGGAAATCTGACTGAACAACTTTGCTGTCATCCCGTTTGCAACATGTGACAAGTTCTCTTCCTTAAACAGAAAAAACAAAAAGTCCTCAATGGCAACTAATACTGATTTTTAAAAGATTAAAACAAACAGAACCCAAGACTTCTTGCTCACATTTCTGTGAGCAGAGGATTGTGGAGATAAACAATAAACATGGCCTTATGCCTCCTTACCTTTTAAGCCCTGGGAAGAAACAAGTAAGCCTTTAGAGATAGGCACATCAAATTTACCAGAGAAAAGGTATTTCATATGAAATTGCCTACATCATTCCCCTTCTGTTGACAAAAGCTTGTTATGACTTATGCAGGTTTTCATTTGCTTGAAGAAAGAGTATGTGATCCAAATTTAACTGTAAAGGCAGTTGTTTATACTCAGATACCTGCTGCCAAACTCTACAGATCTCTGTGTGCTCCCTTCTGCTAGCAGCCATTACCACAAAGGAGTGGCACAAAATGTCAGGACACATTGTCATATTACACCAGGACACATTGTGTATCAGCATGCAATGTAAAGTGTTTTGGGTTAGGAATATCTTCCAAGAAATTATTAAGCAGCCATATTACTCTGTGGCTCCTGGCTGATGTGAAATCTGACCTGGGTTATGGATGTGTCTATTATACCAGATGTTTGCACTGAGCTTGGGGCAGTCACAGCAATTAGCATGAGTGATGCAGATCATCCTCACAACTCACTTACCACCGACACTGGCAGCCACTCACAGAAATTACCTGAAAGAGAAACTCTGCCTCAGAGCCCTATGAGACAAATACCCCAATTTTCTAGCTGAACCCACATGAATCATAAGATCACCAAAAATTCCCTCAGCTCAATTTCAGAAAAAAACAGTTTTGCTTAGGATATATGAGAAACAAGACAATGATGGATAAAGGAATAGAAGTGTCAGAGGATCTAATCATAGCATAGTCTAATCTCAAAGGTAAAATGTCATAGGAAAAAAACAACTGGAAACTTGGACTGGCCACCTTTCAAACAATTCCCCTTGTGACAGTTTTCTCTGAAGCCACCACAATAAATTCGGGATTTATCGTTGGCTGCCTCTTGCAGCAAAAATTGAAAAGACAGAGGAAAGATTAAATAATGAAAATGATCTAAGGCTAAGGAAGTACAGGTGGGCATTAATGAATCAAGAAGGAATTTATTTCTTTGTTTAAAGAAAAGTTCAATTCATCCATACTCTGTGTACCAAAAGCAACGTTTCTGCCTGACATGCACAAAGCTACAGAACTCCTTGCTCTGCTACAAATGAGAAGATAAATAGATTATCTTCTCAAAGACACACTGAACAGCTGTGTATTGAGAATATCCATTAAATAGATATCTACCACTGACTTATTTTTTGTTCATTATAAATTTGTTATAGGCAAAGTCTGTGCTTTTCTTGCTGACTCTAGTTTTACGCTGTCAGAGATTTTTAACTATGTTACATTGCCTCAGCACTTCATTTTACTGCAGACTGGTTGTATTTCTCATCTAGTTCTATATCTCCTGAAGAAAACATCCCATGGCAACATATCAAATAGTCTTTACAGCTTTCCCCCTCTACCTTAAAGTAAATAAAAAAAAAAGTTTTGAAAGGAGCTCTCTTTTGAAAGATTTAGTGTGTTCCCTACTGATAACCTTCTACCACTCCATGGAGGAAAAATTAGCTAAAATTTCTTCTTCTAAGCAAAGAATGATCAGCACAATATTTCCTCTGAGCTGAAAGCACACAGCTAATCACATAATAAACATCATAAAACATAAACACATCAAGTTTTAATAGGCAAAGTCTTGCATCTGTAAAGAGATCCACATTTCACTTTTAAGAGATCCAAAAAAGATTATTTTAATACTGTTTAATTTGAGATTTTAAGCTGCCTCTTGAGTTGATTGCCTGTTTTTCCTATGGAGCATCTTTAGGGATATGTTAGCTCACATGCTAAGGAGAATATTTGGGCCTTGCAATGTCCTCAAGGGTGATTCAACAGAGATGTTTAGAGTATACTGCGCTTAAAAAATTCTATATAAGCAATTACATAGCTGAAAGAATGGCACAGCATAGCCTATCCCCACTCTTTTTCCAGCCCAGTGCATATGTGCACTCATATTTGGCACATCTCTTCAGAAGTCTCCATTCATCTATTGTGCCTCATGATGCATGCATCCAGTGACCTTGTCTACTGCTGTGGCTAACTCCTGTGACCATGTTGCTCCTCAGAAGTGTGTCTGTAGGCCCTCAGAGCCCTGGTGACCAGAGGGCCTCAATGATAGGGACTTCTTTGTTATTCCTTCGTGGGGCTGGACCTGCCTGTCCCACCAGAGCTCTACTTTTTAAGCAGGTTCAGGGCTTCACCTGACTTCTACAGAGGACAAAAAGACAAGACCTTAACTTGGCTTTGCACATGACCTGTGGCTCAAGAAAACCAAAGATTTTTTCTTCATGGACAACAGATAAGATTTCTGATCATCACTGTAATGAGCAGGGACATTTTTTATTAGATCAGATTGCTCAGATCCTCATTAAGCCTGGACTTAACTTTCTCAAGGGATAGGGCCTCCACCACCTCTCTAGGACCTGTTCCAGTGTCTCACCAGCCTCTCTGTGAAAAAATCCCTGATGTCCAACCTAAATCTACCCTGGTCTAGTTTGAAACAATTGTCCCTCCTCAGCTTTCTTTTAAGCCTCCTCAGGTACTGGAAGGCTCCCCAGAGTCTTCTCCAGTCTAATATCCACAACTCTCTCAGACCCAGAGAAGTTTGGTGAGAACTTGGTAAACAGTGGTAGACAACTGTCTGTCTTTGACTCAGGTAAGTTTTTATATTCTGTAAGCCCACACATTCTTTTTTGATGTGAAACATTTCTGAAAGGAGGTTGGCAGTGCTTCCTACACAAAGCTGCATGGTGGTAGTCACAGGATGTAGGTTACACTACTGTGCCATGTGTGCACCCTGTGGTATCTTGGTGCCCAGCAGCAGCAGAGTGGTAAACAGTACAATTGCAGCATAACCTTGAACATCAAGGAAGTTTCACAGAAATGCATGTGGGAGGATCTTAGTCTGGTGTGGATATATACCCTTGGAGGCTCCTCACCACACTCTGCAATAAGAAGAGTGCAATTAAGTTTGTAGGACTGATGGCAATGCCATGGTGTAGGCCATGGTAAAAGGAATGCGGCAGTTCCCTACATTGAGCCAAACATCAGTGTTCAGCCCCTCCAGAGGGCACAGAACATAAACCCTTGCAGATCCATCCAGTCACAGATCCCTTATCAGCGCCTAATGGCAGGTGGGATAGAGGATGACTTTATAGGGTTAGAATCATAAGATCAAATCACTTTTTAATGCAAACAGTATTGTGGCTCAGTTGTTCAGTCACTCAGCTTCTCATATTGATTAATTTTTCTTGCATGGACATCACAGGCATGAGTCTAAGCTTTTTTACAGAAATATTCAGTTTGGAAACCACCACAGGGAGGCCTCTGCTGACAGAGATGCACATGTCCTTGCCAAGACCTTTTTTTTAAGAGCTCCATTGTAGATAGTAAAAGGCTAATTAAAGGTAGCTTGGGGTTGGAAAATATTGTTTCATAAAGCAATGTGTAATGAGACCTAAGACAGCCGAATTATTAAATTGCCTCTAGAAAGAGCCGATCTGGCCTCAGGCCTCAGTCTTTTGGGCTGAAGTTATTTGTCAACATATCAGCACTGGCTAGGTGGCATTTGCTGCCTCTCAGAATTGGGTATAAGGGCCATGAGTGCAATAATGATGTACAACATCTGTCAAGGCAAATAACTTTATCATCAGTAAACTTACAACGATATTGTACCTCACAAACCAGATGATATATATATCCCTGACTTCAGCTTATTTAACAGTTCTCTGTGTACATTTCTGTGCTCAATAGTCTTGTCTGGTTAGAGAAATTAATTTTCAAAAGCATTTCAACCTAAATTTTTTGATCAGACTCCAGATTAACAACAGCTAAGTTAGAAATTCCATCCACTTAAAAATAAAAGAAAGGGAGCAAGGACAGCATTTCTGAATGTGTTCTGCTGTCTAGACAATTAATAAAAGACAGCAAAACACTTTGTGGAATGCCATATCTGCAACCTTCTGACCTAACTTTTGGCCAGGTAACCTTGCAGCTGAGCTCAGAAGCTTGACTGAGTCTCTTGTGCAGAAATCTTAATTGATTTATTTCAATATAACCAGTCCCAGAAATAGTCTAAGCACTTTTCCCAATAATCCCATAAACCTCCATATTTTTAATAATCATAAGTCTCCTTTGCCAGAAGGAAAAGTTGCCATGATATTTAAATCAGTCTGTGTAATCAGCATTTCATCGTATAGACTTTTTTATTACTCTTGTAAGCGGGGAGGTGTGTGGTGAGACAAGACTTCTCCACAGTGCACACAAGATAGGCCCCCATGAAAGATGAGTACCTAGAGAACACGAAGGAGGCAATGCTGATTCATAAAACAGTTTCTACAAATAACGTTCTAGAACAATTATTAATAAACCTTGATTATGCTGCAGGAAGATTCAAGGTGAAAAGATGGATCATGATTGAAAAACTAAAGTTGAGGAGAGTAAGTAGATTTATGCACTTTTAGTCAGTTGAACTAGTTAAAGTACTTAAATGTAAAGATGTATTTTTTAGTCCCTCCCCTGTATTTGTAATATTAAATAGAAAAAGGACTGGCAGTTACTTCTTGCTATTCTGCTTACAATTTTTTTTTTGCTGCTTGTTTTATGAACTGTATTGAACAGGGTACATAAAGATAAAGCTCAGCAAGCAATCATCACTCATTTTTTTCCATCTCATATTCTCTCTGCAAAGGTCTTCCTCAGGGCTGCTGACTTTTCACCTTAAAGTGAGAGCACACACTCCAGTGATGGCAATAGATTTTAAAAAGGCATTTCAATGGGGCAAACTATTAGTATTCAAGACTATCAAGCATGGCCTCTGAAAATGCCAATGAGATGTAAACATATGAATAAAAGGGCAAGTTCTCATCTGCCTGCCCTCCAGTCCCCAGATGCTGCAGAAGGAAGAAGGTAGTTACTGCAAAGGTGAGGGATTTTCAGAGACTCCTCCTTCCCCAGCTGACATTCTGTGTTTGTTTATTTTAGTTAAAGTTCTCTCAACTTTGCCACAGAATCAGGGAAGACAGAAAAAGTGGGGACAGTAAATTAAATCTCCATCTTGAATAAATATGAGTGGTACCAGTGTAGTCAAAGGAGAGGAAATCAGGGTGAGGGTGCACTGCAAAGTAAAATCTGCCCATGTGACAGCATTCAGTGGTTCTCTTGTTTACCCAGCTTCTACACACAGAAGCAATTAGCTGTAAATGCAGTCACTTATGTTAGGAGAAGGTTGTCAGATTCACAGCTCAAATATATGTGACTTCAGTTCTGCAAAAGATTCATCCTCTTCTCCAAGTGTAGCAGATAAAAGTGGGTGTACCTTTCATGTCAATATGAAAGTGGGAAGGGGTCTAAGAGGAAAATCATCTAGTGAAATATTAATAAAACAAAGAAGACTCCCTACTTTAAAGTACACTTTCTTAAATTCACAGAGTTTCACAGTCCAGACAGAGGCTGGACTGTATTCCGGTATGTAATTTATAGCTCTCTTGTTCCTGCTTTCTGATCCTATAATATCTGTCAGCCTGGGTCAAATTCTGATTCCAGCAATTCGGGTGAAAATTTAAAGCCCCTTGAAGTACTCATGCAACAATCTGGATGCATAGCATTGTAAATTGAATGCAGTTTTGCTCAATAGCCTGCACCTGGTATCCATTGGTTCTAGGATTTCAAACTACAAGTCCTGCTCTCTAGTATCCATCTAGCTTCATTATTGTCCTCATTTTTATTGCAGTAGGACACAAAATATTCTGGGCACTTTTCAGACCAGCAGAAGACATAGCATTTATTGTGCAGATTCCACAGTGCACATCAAAAGAGGCAAAGGGTGATGGAAGCAGACATAATATATAATAACCCAAGGGATCTCCACAGTAAACAGACTTTTCTCAGAAATGCTTTTGCTTGTTTTAATTATCATTTTTTCAGGCTTGTTTTCCAAAGGAATTGGGGCACAAAAGATTATTCATTCACTTCGTGCTCAGTAATGCAGGAAAAAGGAGGAGGGGTTTTAGTTCTTAGTTATTACCTCACTATGTATGAAAGATTCCAGTCAGGTAGTGTCCCTGCATAGATTCACCAGGATCTTGGAAGGGTTGAGCTCATGTTGCAGCCTTGGTATAGTTTAATTAAAAAGTCAATCAACTGTGAGACATACAGCCATTGGCAAGTAGATTTCATTAATTCTGTGAGCACTGAAACTGATATTCATAAACAAACTGATCTTCCCTTTCTCCTTTTCTCTCCATGGGGGAGTTCTGACATCCTTCTGAGCACCCAAACCGATAAACCAGCTTTACACCCATAAACCTTCCCATTCTATATTTAACAGATTAGAACTACAGCCTTAGTTTCAAAAGCACTTTCACATCTGGTTGGTTAAGCATCAAAACCAAGGGCTTGGGCACTGTAGAGAAAAAGCCTATCTCAGCAGCTCTCCCATTGCAATCCTAACTGTAGATTCACTGCATCACTGCAAAACAGCCATTCCATTTACTCTCATTTTGCAGAATAAATGTTATGTCTTGCCTCAGCTTTATGAATAATAACACTTGTGCAAATTTCCAAATGACAGCCAGACCTTAAAGAGCAAGACATGCAATCTCTGGCCATCGTTCCGAGAACCCTGAGAACTAGTGGAGTCCACTGAGCTGGACCATTCTGTGTTCATTTCTTGATTACATGTCATTGATGTTTTACAGCAGGTTTGTACTGCAGCCAAAGATGTGACCTCAGAGGAGCCTAAGTATATTCATGTTTAGCTTATAATATGCCATGAGGGTTTCTGCAGTAATATGTGGATTAGTGCAGGCTGTAAGTCAACTGGGGACCAGAAGGAAGTTTGTGTAAAGCTAATATCAATATTCAGCTTCATTTGGTTAAGCTGGCTTGGGTGTTTACTAAACCTTCCATCATTTCTCTGACTGTAGCATAGACAGTTTTCAGAGCTAGTGTCCCTGAGCAGCAAAATACTCGAGGAGGCTCTGCATAGCAAATGTAAAGCACATTCAAATAATTCTGTTGTTCTGATGTTGATTAAATAGTCCTAGCAGAAGCAAGATACAAAGCTATATGCTATGAAAACCTTTATTTCCCAGTCTCAGCTGTTAAGATACAGATGTTTGAGGGGGTTTTGGCCAGAATAAGTACCACAGGTCAAATTAAAGATGAATAGTGGTATTGATCCTCCCTCAAGCAATGCTTTGCATATCTGTCTTCCAGTCTGAATCTGTCAAGATGGTTTTTAGATATTAAAATTTTTCTTGGCACAGCAGCCATGCATAAACTCCCCATCTCTCTGTGGAATATAGTTTTAAATTGGCTAATACTTCGTTCTAGTCCTCTTAAGGTAATAGTTACCACTTGTGTAAAAAATGAGGATTCAATATAAAATGTGAACTCTTTGCTCGGATAGGAGAAAGTCCACCCCAGATGACATTAAAATGCATAACTAAGAATTTGCATTTCTATTGCTCAGAAATGATTCATTGCTCTTCTCCACCTTTTTCATGTATATATCTGTGTGACATTCACTGCTCTCTGCTTTATTTGCAGCCAGATACCAGTTTCAGTGGCAGTCCTTTCCCATCTGACTTTCCTATTATGCATGCATCTGGGAAACAAAGATGCATCTAATTTTGTTTATAAAAAGCCCTGACATTCAAGCTTTTTTTCCCTTTACCTTGGGATCAGGAACCACTATCAACCATCTGAGGTGAATGCATGGATCGTATCAGCTGTAGGTAGTGAGAAGAGAATAAAGTTATTGCAGTACAGCCAAAGACAAAGTTGTAGCAAGTGGGACCACAACTCATCTTCTTGTCCCACCTGTCCTGGCAAGCCATCAACTTTCCTGTTCCTGAAGGTAACTGGATTACTTAATGGAAAAACTGATGGAAAAGGTACTGAGAAGAGATGATCAGGAAAAAATAATTGTTTCCTGCTATCAACAGCAATGAGAGTGGCACCAGAAAATTCCTTCATTGTCCCATAAAAACAGATGGCATCAAGCAACAGATTATGCATATAGCCAGTTTGATCTGACTCACATCTGTACACTCAAGGCAACTTGAGAAACAAATTAAAAAGTGAAGTCTCAGTGCTAAGGCACGCTGCTTTGCAGGGTGAGTTACTCAGCCAAAAGTGATTTTCAACTGCTTTTATGTAGGTGTCTGCTGCTTTCTTAAATGACCTACTGTGTGAAGGGATTTTACACAAGGGTGCAATCCACACTTCCAGAAAAACCTCAATTTCTCCTTTATTTGCTCCAGGACAGCAGAAAATACCAAATATGTGCACCCTATCAGCAGCAGTGAGTGTAGAAAGAATTGTATCTTAGCTACAAGGGTCAGCCTGTAGTGATTTCAAAGAAATAACAAAAAATCATACCTTGCTGCTTGTACCATGTGGATTTTATACTTCTGAAGCTTAGCTTTGCTAAATAAAATGAAATTGATTGCTTTGAGCCAGGCAGCTCTCTTGAAGTTTACTCTTTGAATGTTAGTTAAAATGTTTGGTTGCATCCATCATGTGAGAATGCTATTAAGCCATAATGAGATTCGGGAAAGAGCACGCTTGAAAGGCATATTGGCCTCTTCTCTTGGTATCAGGTGGGTATATGACTTCTGTAGCAGTTAAGTATTCCTCAAGCAAATTTTATCATCTTAAGCAAATTCTTACATACTCTAAGCTTTGATTTAAATGCACCTGCAAAATATCACTGTCACTGCTTTCTACTTCAAGTTCCTTTTTGATTTCATATTTAAGAGAAGCAGGGTGAAAGTGTTGTGTATTGTGGTCACATAGGTTCATGCCCTCCCAAGAAGGATTTAAACATCCAAAATGTGATGTAGAAACTGCAATGCATAATCCAGAACAGAATAGAACCACAGTACATTGATAAAACTATTTTTATTCTGCATCTTTTTATTTTATTTCAAACTATTGGAATAATGATACATTCACGTAAATAGCATGAAGAATGCTCTTTTGAATGAACTTGCTCCAAGATAACATTCTGGCATCAAGAATATGTAGCTTTCACACAGAGGAAACAGCCAATCAAAATTCAGCTGGTCCTGTGACTGCTTTTTTAAAAGCATCTACTCCTTCACATAAGTGAGTTGAATGCATTCCATTCAGCCATCCATTTCTATTGATTTGAAAAGAAACATTTCCAATCAGATAAAGTTATTTGCAATGCTACCACTGTCAGATTAGCAGCTAAAAATGGGGGTTTTGGGCAGAGGGGCAGACTCTTAATTAAGATTCTCTGAGAGATTAACAGACAGTATTCTTACCTATAATAACAGCCTATGGATGTGCAGTATTCAAGAAGTGCCTAGGATCTCTGGAGCAGCAGCAGCAAAAGTTTTTTTAAAAAAAGAGTGAGTATATGAGAATGTAGGCAACTCATTGCAAAGCCAGTTTTGCTGTGTGCATTGTGCAATACTGAATGGGGTTTAGACTTGGGATATTGATATAAGGTGCTTATTGTTTCTCTCCATATCGAGTTCCAGACATCAGTGTCAAGGTTGCCTTGGTGATTTGTTTGCTGGGCTGACAGTTTCTGAAATCTGCCTGCAACAGATTTCTCTAAAAGCTGTAGGAAAGTAGGAGAAAATGGGTGTATTTAGGTAATCAATTCAAATCTGTTATCTCTGTCATGGTTATCTTTTAACTGTAAAATCACCTTAGAGAAAGCCATAATACTATTTCACATTTTTCCACAAACTTTAAGCCTAAAAATATGATTATGCCAAATTCTGGTAGCTATTTGCAGCACAATGAATGAACTAACTGATCACTGAATATCTCAGTTTATTAAAAATGCCTTTTTTCAAAATATATCTTATGTGTGGCTAAGTCCAGATTGTAAGATTAAATATCCCTAATAAAAGGACCTCTGCAAGGCAATTTCTCTGAGGTTTTTTTTAGGTATCAGATTCAGTAAAATAAATGGAAAACCCCAAAGAAATGCATTTTTTCTCTATTCTACTTTATAGTATTCCAACCTGACTGCTGGGGATAGCTCAAGGAAAGATGAAAAAGGGGGCTACGGGAGAATCTCATAGGTTAAAAATACATCTGCAGAGCTTCAAGACTAACTCACCATCTGAAGGTCTGCCTTAACCCCACAACATATGAAATACAGTATGATTTACAGATGTTGTCCTGCTGAATGTTATTTCATCTGCAGAAAATATCCAGAGGGATGAAATAAGAATGAGCTCTCATCTGCCGAGAGGCTCTGGTCTCACAGCTACCACTAAGCACTGTAAAACTCAATCCATCCCCACTTGCTACAGCAAGTGTTGGTCTTCCACCCACTCATCTTGGCAGCCCACCTCTCATTGCCCACTCAAGGTTTTAGGAGTCTCACCAAATAAATCCCTGACAACATGATTTAACAGTGCCGATATTAACATGCATTTTTTATCATCCCAGTACAATTTTTTGCCTTAGCAGAAAACTGATAGCATTTCTTCTCCTGTATTCCTCCCACCAATGGGAATAAAAAATATGTCTGCACTTCATAAGTAGACAGTGGATCTACTCTTCCTGGTTTTAAGAATTTTGGTTTTAGCAGAATGTTGAGGAAGGGACATTTTTTTTATGAAGTCAGGAATTCCACTCTTCTCACTCACTCCCAAGGGAAGTTACCCTGAGGAGCTGAAGCCATTACATCCAAACAGTTTGCTTCTTATCAATACAGTTTGACTTTCCTTCTGACAGGAACATTAACAATATAATTATTTATAGTCTTTTCCAGGTTTAACTGCTGTTACATAGAGAATAATTTATGCCACTGAAGCATCAAGAAAGTGTAGGAATTTAGATTTATGTTTCAAATCTGATAAGTATTGTTGTACCAAAAAGCTTGTCTATCCTTTTTCTAACTATACCAAAATGTCTAATAAAAGATACTTCCTCTCCTTGACATCTTTATCATGATGAAACCTGATTTTAGTCAAAGTCCCATAAATAACACCTTCCTTTTTGCAGAAATACAACATTTTTGCTGGCATTTCACATGAACAGGGATGAGAATCAAATGTCATGAGAAAGATAACTTTTCTGGCTGATGGGAGCTCACTCCTTCTGTTCTTGAACACCTTTCTGATTTACAATTTAAAGCACAGAGTACCTGGCCACACTATGCTTTCCTGAAGCTTTCACTGCAAGTGCTGAATTGCCCCAGTCTAGAATAGTTAGTGAGATACAAATGGACAGAAGCCAAAGTAGTCTTCAAAGACGCAGATGTGGAAATTACCGTTTGTGTATCACTGCTTTGCATAATGATATATAGCAAAAGCACACACAGATGTCTCTATCATAATATCACTAAAGCTGAAGTGTGATGTTGTGATAGTAAAATTCAATAGGTTATGAAGAGTTCAATTCCGCTTCTTGACTATAATAATTCAAAAGAATAAAGCGGGAATAGTGGCTAGAAAATGCTCTTCTTTCTTGTATGAGTCTTACATAGACATTGAATGACAGCAAGCTATACTGAGAACCATCCCTCAAAGACTGGTAGAACTAATAATTATTTAAATTTACATGAAAGACTTAAAGGAATCTCAAGGATAGCCATATAGAAATAGTACCTTTTCTATCATGGAAAGCTCCTTGAAACTTTTCTTTATGTCTCAAAGCAATTTATTAAGATAAAACACTAAAGGGTTACATAGGAATTGTTTCTAAATCCATGAAACTAAATCAACATTGAAGGATTTCTTTCAGATTTCCTACACAAAGTTCTAGTTATGGTTATGTACCCTGCAGAATGGGTTCAAGTCTTAAAATCTTAAAACATTAATAATGTCTTATGACTCTAGAAAACTAGTAGAATGGATTATTGTTTGCAGCAAATATCACTGCTTGAAGACTCAGACTTTAGCTAACTACACTGGAGGTTGTCAGGGGCTCTCAACTTATTGCTTGAGAATACATACACATGCTATTGTTGTGACTTGAGCTGGGCTGGACAGTAAACCAAACACAGATGCTCTCAAACCAGGACAGCTATGCATCAAACACCAGCGGAAAAGCAGAGTTGGATTCCCAGAGGTGTCATTTGATTGTTTGATAGAGCTACTGTAACCCAGAGTAAGCTATAGCCTCAAATTCATCATCACTTTACTGCAATAATCTGTGCAGAAGAGAGAGATGCTACTGTCTGTCCCATGGAGGTGCATTATATTGACAATGACAATGTAATCAATTATTCCGTTTTACAGTTCAACTTCCAATTTGCATTATACATAGTTTCATTCTCATCAGCAGAGTTAAAATGAGAACAAGAATGGTTTTTTTGGCTGGCTAAAATGGAAACCTGTGTCTCTAACCACAAAACAGAGTGCTCACAGACCCTACGCCACTTTGATTCAGTCTGGACTATGAGAGACAACTGAAATAAATTGACTTATGCTGGTTCACAATAGGTGAGAGTGCCTCCTACAATAATAGAAAGTAAATTCCAATACTAATATCTCAGCTGTGATGTGAGCTAAGATCACTGCAAGACTCTACTGTGAAAATAAATTTCTCCAACCTATCTGCAAAGAGGACATTGGGTTTTACATTCACCTTATGCATAATATATTGTGAAGCATCCAAGGTCACATCTGTAAAAGAACATGGTCAACAGAGAAGCTGTCTGTTGAAATAAAAGATCACAGTTATCACATATGACAATACCATTCAGATCTTTATTACTACTGACATCTCTTTAGCAAATCCATTAGCCCCTCCAGCAAAAGCTGCAGCAGTAGCTACAAGGGATTATTTAAAGTACACAAGTGTATTTATCAAATATTTATGGAAATGGGCTACTTTGTCTCTACTGTCCACAACCACCACCAGACTTCAGAAATCCACTCTCCTGCTCTTTCTCTAGGCTTTCTTCAGGTTTCCATGCTAATGGAACAGGTTCAGGATGCTGGAGGCAGTGACAGGAGCCTGAATCTTTTCCTGTCTTCTGTTTCTGCCTGGCTCTGCCTAGCAGGCAAATTTGTGAAGACCAATGCAAGTAACATCAGGCACTTAGCTAGCCCCAGTAAGTCCATGTGATTTGAAGCATTTGTGACTTTAACAGAACAACTGCCACAAAGGTATTTTTTCCAAAACGTATCACTGATTCACACTTCTCATGAGAAAGGAAGTAAGTACTTCACTAATTCTAATAGTCTGAGAAGTGTACAGACAAAAGAAAGGGGAAATCTCTGGAAATCTTGTTGATCAGTCAGTTGAGTCTTGTATCATCCTTGCATGTTTCCCAGTCCTAAACTGGAACTATTCTTTATTTATTCCTGTTGTACAGGACCACTCAAGTCAAAGTGGGACTAATTGTAAACTGAACCATTTCTTTTGCAAGAATATCATCCCATTGGAGCCTGAAAGGAACTGCACACTGAGGAAAAACCTTCCATCAAATTCTACCTTACCTTTATCTCTTTCCCTAGCTATTTCCTATGGATTCATTCATAATCCCACCAAGCCATCTGAAAAGCAGACAATTTTTTCGTTCTCCCTATATCATTTTGTATCTGGTCTATCTTGATGCCTAAAAATCTTTTAGCTTCCAGCCTCTGCCTATTCACAGGTAATCTCACCATAAGTCTTCCAGTGGCAAATGTTTGAGTGCTATGCTTCAGTTTGTAGTACTTTCCTCCTTTCCAGTTTCAACAACGGAGATTACCTAATATTACAGCCTTGGTTGACTACACTCACCTTTTAAGGCAGTCTCCCACCCCTAGGATAAGGACCTCTGAGCAAACTGAGCATAACCTCTCCTCACCTCATGGAAAGTCAGTACAAGCAACATCATAAACCCATGTTGGCAGGCCACTAGGGTTCAAATGAAACAGTGCTTTCACCAAACCACTTTTCAATGGTCCTGCTTCTCTTTACTTGAAATCATGATGAGTTCACTGTCCTGAAAGCATGGCTACTTACTGGCCAAGCTGATACAGCAGTTCAAAAATGCTTCCACTGTTATTGTCAGTGTAGTCTGAGTGTCACTTCAGTTTGCTTGTTTTGACTACCATTTCGCTGTCCTCATTCTGACTGCTGTCCAAATTCTGTCTCCAAATGTCACTAACTTTACAGCCCTGATCACCGTTGTGGCATATGTTGCCCAGGGTAAACCAGGAACAGTCATAGCTATTGTCCATGTATCTTTATTGCATTATTATCCCATTTCTCTTCTTGTTCTCCTTATCTGACAATTGAATAATCTTCTGGTATTTGTTTTAATATTATAAACTAAGCCTAACTTGTCTCCACCATTGCGAATTCCTGTTGCACCAATATACTACTTCATTCCAGGTTTTTTTTGGCAACACACAAGCTTAGCTGCAATCTGTTCAACCATCCTGATCCTACAGTGATTCAGGTCAAATATTTCTTAAAGCTTGCTTCATCATAGTAGTCAGATCATGTTTGGAGGAAAAAGAAGTGATGGGACTGGGATACAGCAGAAGCATACACCCAGACCAAGAAACTTGGAAGAGCTCCCAGGCAAGTAATGTAGTCTTATACTGTGCTGATCCAGCTCTTTCTCACTCCTTCCAAGCTCTTTGCTTCTTCCTTATATCTCTTCTGGGAAGAAGGGGGAGATTACTAATGCAATGAAGCCTGCAGCTTGCTTGTCATGCACATTCCTAACAGTTTTTAGTAACTTTGATCTGAATAAATCCTAAGCCACTTCTGCAGTCAAGTCCCTTGTTTCACTTGCCTAATCAGTATTCCTAGTTTACCAAAATTTACTCTCTTTAGAAAAGCTTATTTTCACTTAATCAAAGGTCACGCCCATGACCTTCTATGACATTCTCCTGAAAACTAGATCTAAAATAACACTGCCTCAGCTCTTCCAGTGATTGTTTGGTGAATGCATTAGATATCATACTCAGGAATGTGTTTCTCCTTCCAGTTTTGAGTCACACTTGGCCCAATGTAATCATTGTCTACACCACAGTGATCATCAGACTCCCAATCTGAGGTTCAAGGGTTCAAGTCCCTGCTCAGGTATGAGTCTTGTCAGAGTTGGGCTGGTGGTTGGACTTGATGATCTGAAAGATCCCGTCCAACCTAGGGGATTATAATCTTATGATTATGATCTTATGATCTTTTGTTCCAGTACTGCTAGTTCCAGTACAGGCTTTCGATCATATATATAGTGAGCCAGTCTTTGCTTCCCCTGCAGAAAGCCAGCATGAGTGTGAAGAAGTGTTGCCGTTCTGTGTGAATGTTCTGAGTGGAGGCTGCAAACACCTCAGCTGACTCTGACTAATATGAGCTGGCCACACTAATCAAAGATAGCCTGCCTGGCAATCAGTTATCCCGTGGACATAAAGATTATGATTAAGAATAATATTTATAATTTGACCAAAATAAAAAAATAATCTCAAAACATTCCAGTGAAGAAGTGGTGGGCTTCTATCTCCTTAAAAGAAAAAAGCTATCCAAATATTCTTCTGAGCTTCTTTATTAATCCAGCCAGACCTTGTTTAACTTCTTTGTTACCTGTGGTCTGAATGACTTGAGTTACCCTTCTGACAATTTACTTCTTTTTTAAAGAATAGTAACTTCATCGTATTTCATATTATCACTATGTACATTCTTCTCCACTAGTAGTATAGTTCTTTCATGAGAATAGTCTTGTTCCTGTTGCCCTTACCACTGAAGCAGGCTGCAAGATTCACACATCTGGGAGTTATGCCCATCTGAAGAGGTGTCTCCCAAGACAGGTCTGATTCCTGAGAGCAATGAGTAGCATGTGTCATGAGTGTGCCTTCCCCCAAAACACTTTGGTGAATTTACTTTTTGGAAAGGAGAGAAATAGATCATTCTCAGTATTCCCTGGACACTCTCATCACTATGAGAAGGTTTCTTACAGAAAAATGTTACTTTAGCCAAGGTGAGAGTTTAGGGATCAGTGTTGTATACTGGTTAGCTTGAGGATTTTTCTCTTCACTTCAGGATGACCAAGAGAGAAGTCTATTCTTTGCAAAGGAGAGATGCAAAGGGCACATGCATTAAGAAAAGTGCTTTAGATGGAGAGCCTGTGGACAAGATAGAGACACCATGGTGTTTGTGCAGTGTGTATTGGATTGCTCCTATATGCAGATGTACTTCACATGTCCTTTCCTTGCCCAGAGGCTTAAGCAACCTCTCAAATGGGTTTAAAGCTACATGGGGGACAGTGGAGCACCTGGCCTGCCTTCAGTCACATGAGTCACTAGAAGCTTGTGAAATGTGCAGCAGGCCACAATGATGATACCATTCTTCACTCTGCCAACAAGCTGATCTCACAGACAGTGACTTGAGCTACCCAAACACACAGCTGATGAACTCCTGGAAGAGATCCATGGACCAGATGCCATCTGTTACTGCTGCCATTGAGCTTAGAGTATCATTACAGCCTCCACACCAATCCTGTATACAAGTCTGGGGTGATACTTTGTAGTGAGAAGAAGACTCGTTTTCTGAAATAAATTCCCCACTATATGGGCTTTGGCCCTTCACAATTATTATAGCTATGCCCTTCCACTTCCCTTCCTTCTCTCTGACAGGAGAGTTAGACTGTTTTTCCTACAAATGTCCTATTCTAACATATCCAAACAGGATGTATTTCCTAAATAATGCCCAGAGAGTTGTGAAACAAATTCATTCAAACATGGCACATGGCATTGTGCACCTGGGTGCAATGCCATACACAAAGAACTCAACAATGATAAACCACCTAGAAACACATGCTAGAAAGAATCAAGCCTGGACAGCTTCTTCACCCCATACTAGTCCACGTAAAGAACTAGAAATGAGGATTTTTTTTGCTCCACAGCCAATGCTAGCTCAGCACCAAGGCCCTACTCCTCCAGAGCCTCGCAACTTGCTGCACAGCAACACATAGCTGGAGAACAGCTCAGGATGGGATTGCTGATACTGTCCATTCAAGATCAGCATGATGCAGCAGGCCTTCAGCAGTCGTCCATTCCCTTGCTGAATTTGCACCACTCTACTGTGGCAACTGAGATAAGGTAGAGATTCATCCAATCTCTTCTTGGTTGCAGTTCTGAGACTTTCAATTTCTCTCTTGCCAACTTTGTGTTGAACAAATTGCAACATCTTGCCATGATGAAACCAGCAGAAGGGCAGCAGAAGCTGCAATCCTTACTCAAAACCTTACAAAAAGGTGATGGAGAGCTTCTGGGATACACAGTATTATCAGCTTGTTGCATCCAAGTGACAGAAAGGATTGATTGAAAGCTCACTAATTTATTGTGCCTACAGTCTTTTTTGAGCAAAATAAACACATCATACAGGCAAAGCCAAGATTTTTTTATTATTCTAATTAGTCCTAACAGCCTAGCCAAAGAATTATCAGTCCAGTTATAATGACACTAGCACTAATAGTTCAAATTTCATGACACTAAATTATATGTGTGCCACCTTTTTAAAAGCTACCGCACTCTGGTATCCACCTTCCCACTGCCCTCAAGAGCCCTGAGGCTGTGGGTTTCTGAGGATGTGTAAACAAGTTGGAGTGCAGCATTAACAATTTCTTCCTCTTCAACTTCAGATTCATTTTGAGTAGCTTTTGTATGCCTGCCAACAAACTTTAGCCTCTTCTCTTCCTTTGTTCTCTGCAAGCCAATGTTACATCTGAATTTATATCACAATTTACAGACATCAGATAGATAGAAGTTACCTCTAGAACCAGCTCTTAAAGCTGCACCTCTTTGATCACTAGAAATGACCACTAGTGAGACACTTATAGCCCTGGGACCACATCCTTTGCCTATCAATTCAAGGCCTCTGCTCTTAGCCCATGCCTTTTATCTTCACAGCTGCATTTCTTTCTAGGATCAAGTGTCATTCTGTATGAAAGAACTATTTGTTTCTACTAGTAGTAGATGTTACTATAAATATATGCATAGTATTAAGTGTTATGCCAGAGAGCTGTAACATGCTAAGCAAAAGCCGAAACAAAGTAAGTTATTTAAATAATTGCTTTTGCTAGCTAAAATAAATATTCAAGGAGGCCAAGCAGAGTCTGGACAAAGCCTGAGAAGACTTGGGGCACATGTTGGTAGCCAACAGGAACCCTATGCCTTGTTCCAGGCAGTGGAATGCTGTGTTTACTAGGTTAATATGCTGTGATAGAATTTCCCAGTGCACGTCCAGAGCTGCAAACTGTAGAGGACGGATCTATAATGCAGATGACAAATGAGTGCTCAGCTGTGGGAGAGCTGCTTAATAAAATCCATGCAGGCTTTCAGTTCAAAGGATAAGGAACTAATATATAGCTTAATATGTGATTCAGTTCCCAGCTCAGTCTCAGCTTCTTGTGAATTTTCTAAGATAGTGCATAATATTGGTGTTGTCTCAGTCTCTCCTTGATAAATGAGAGGAGCGGAGAGTAGTGATTGTCTCAATTACTAACAGTGAGGAATGAAGAGAGCAAGCAAAAGGGTATGAATTCTTTCTGAGTTAAATATATTTATGTTAAATGCTTGAATCTCACAGCCTACATAGGAGGGAAACATTTCTGCCCTCTCTTGACAATTCTATTTTTAAATGTTATTTCTCCTCTTTAATTAGCAATTGAACTGATTTGCTGTCAACTGCCTCTGAATATCATAAAATTAATTGATGTTTTGATGAGGATGTTTACACATCATTTGGAAACGGATTTTTACTGATGAAGTATTTTTTCCCATCTCTATCCCCACTAGCCACACAAACTGAAAAGGACAAGGCAGAAAAAAGAAGCTCCATCACCCACTGAGGTTCGACAGCCACATTCCCTGCCATCTGGTCAGAGGGACAGAGTTGGGTGCCATATTCAGGGTTGACTGAGCAAACATCCTAAAGGTGGCAGGGATATCACCACTCATGCTGTAGAAGAAAAAACAGTGTCCTGGGAATGTGGTTTGCTCAGTTCAGAAAGATGGTTCTAATTTAAATCGAACATTCACTGAATCATCCATATTTTTGTATCCCAGTCTCTATCCCTAGAGAGACTCTTTAGTATAGGTTAAATAAGTGCCTTGCTTGAATTTAGATTATTTTAAATTTAGATGTCTGTACTAGTCTTTTAATGCTATTGAGGTGAGAGAGGTTATGAAAGCTCAGTAATTATTAGGTACTGCTATCTTTAGCTAGCTCTTGTCCTATTACTCTTGGGTTTCAGGGTCTCATTCTGCTTCTGCTTGATGAGTTTTATTGTTGACCTCAAAACTAGAAATCTCCGCTCCTTATTTTGTTTGCTATCTTAAAATACATTCCAAAGTCCTAATTTGTTCCAGTACAAATAATTGGTATCTAGAGTATTTGGGAAGAAATCAAGACAAGTGACTGAAAAATATGGATGGCTCTATTAGTAGTCTCATTGGAAAGCAGTTAAGGGCTGAGAAGCTGAATGTCATTACTGGACCATGAAAAACCTCAGCACAGGCAATTTGAGAATACAAATGTGTCTCAGTAAGAGGTAGAAGTGCATAGGTTTTCCTTGTGGATAAAGAAAAGAACAAAATATAAAGCTTGATCTCTCAGCAGCAGCCATCTTTGAACCCTCTTAAAAGAAAACAAAATAAACAGCCCAGTTGTACTGAAACATAGCCAGCTCCTGCCATAACAGCCTTGAAGGAAACCATTCTAAGAATGCTAGTCCCCTAGAGAAGCATCACTGGGGATGGGGGATGGAGATGGGAATGGGGAGGGGGTTGGAGTTCAAGCTTCAATGCTTTGCTGTGTTCTCTTCAATAAATTTTCTAGACCACTAACTGAATGACCCAGAGCAATGTATCTGTGGGAACAATACATCTTCTGCAAACCATTGGCTACATAGTAAATGCTCATTTACTGCATTGCAAGGCACTTCAAAACACTGCACCTTGATGTTACAATTGGTTCTGAGATGAAGTGAGTCTTCAGATCCAAGCCTCTATAATTCAAAGAGAAACTTCAGTGCTGAGAAGAAATTCTCATCTCTGTGTTTCCTATGTAGGAAAGCTTTGGAACAGACTTCAAAAACAAGCCTGTTCCCTCAACTGCTGAAGTCAAACCTCATACTTAGGCCTCAAATTTTCTGTCAATCTCTTCCTAATAGATTAGGGCTGTTTCCAAAGTGTGCAATTCCTTGCCTTTTGAGATAATAGGGTATCTACTACTTACTCCAGTGTGAACACTGTTAGGCCAATATTCAAAAACTTTGAAAAAATTCAATCATACTTTCTTCTTTATTTTATAATTGTAATAGAAATTCAGAATATTATAATATTATGATTCTAAATTATGTATTTCTCCATCATGACTGTCTCCTGCAAAATTTGCTACTGACACATATTCTAATCTTTGATTTTCCTGATGTACCCATAAGCAGGAGATATCTCATGACATATCAAAACTAGTGCTCGTGTTCATTAAAAGAAAACATGATGAAATCAACAATAATCACTCTCAGTGACTCTGAATCTCAGTAACTGTGGCTTGTAGGCAGAGGTATGCAATATGATTCTGGGGAGCTGACAGAAATATCATATCTGTAGTTCTTTTTATTTTATTATTTCAGAACGTGGAGAAGTCAAAAACGCACTTTCAAGACAATTCTTGATAATTCTGCAACTTTATTTTTGAAAGTCTACAGTCTTCAAAATTCTAAATGTTAATTCCTGATGTTATGATATAGAGCTGTTTTAACTTGTACTTTTATATAATTTTATAATTATTGATAATAATTGATTTTTCATAGTTTTTTTTGCATTACATATGGGAAATTCTGGCCTGGAGAAAATCACAACTAAAATGCCCCAAAACATTGTTTTGATCTTTAGGAGCAGCAGTTACTTAAGTACTGTCTCACATTCTAAGTGGGATTCATCCCAGGGATTCATGAAAAATCTCCTCATAGTCAGGTCAGAGAAACTAGACATCATTTAGGTGTAACTCACAAGTGAGCATAACACACAGACAAAATTATATGATTTCTAACCTGTTTCACTGGACAAATCTTCATAAAAAATGCACAATTTAACTTTGAAAAATTACCTCTTGACTATTTCTACACAAGCAGAGGCACCAGATCTTGCTCAGACTTTGCTGAATCAAGCAGTATCTGGGCTTATACATTGCAGTTTTGGAAATACATTCATCCGTCAAAATCTTTATAATTTTTTTCAAAGATTCCAGTCCTCTTTTTTTTTTTTCAAGCTACATCTTCTAATAAATAACCTGGCTGGCTTCCTATATAATGGTTTTTAAATTATAGTCTGCTAGAAAAATTCATGTCTGAAATTTTGGACAGATTGGTTGTGTTTGAGGAAAACTAGCAAAGGAGAAAAGCAATCTTGGTTACATAAGCATTACTATGGAGAAACTCCTGCCTCTGCAATAGGCACAACAAGTGGTGATCTGGGAGCCTAAAGGAGCTGCTGAAGAAGGAGAAGCTAATGAAATGTGGATTTAGAACATTTGGAACATTGAGTCATTCTAAACCTCCTGGAAAGAAAAAGAAGTAAAGGACCTGCTTTTTATGCAACCAATTAGAAACATCACTTTCCCACAAGGGAAAAGCTGCATAGATCAGGCAATGTATATTCACAGAACCATGGTGATCCAGAAAAAAAAATGCAAGTTTGTTTTTTTTTTTTTCATTTTATATGTCTCATAACTGGAGCTCTGAGGAAACTTGGGTACAGAATGAGAAAAACCCTACATAAAATTAATGGAAAAAATGAAGATTTGTTAGATCCCATTAACCTGCTCACTGCCAATATGGGGCTCATACTAAAGACTGATGACTTTGGCCTCCAGTCTGGAAAATAATAAGTCAAAGAACTTTGATTATCTGCACATTACTCCAGGCCAGGAGTTAAAAATAAAAGAAAAAATGCTCAATTACGAGTTTATATTCCTATTGTCTATTTGTTTCCATTTTGTAGCTCCATTTGCCTTCTTTGGGTTTCTACTGCCTTTAAGCATTGGCTTTTTATTACCCTTCTTTCACTCTTTTTCCTGGTTTTCCATTGCCTCATTAAACAATATACCTCAAATGTTCCTATGTCCTTTAGTCTCAAAACCTGCCTGCCTTCCTGCTAAAACTTGTCAACATCTTTCTCCTCTTAGAACGCATGAAGTGTGTATGATATATCCAAGACATGAGAGCATGAGAAGAGCATGAAGCCAGCTGTTGCCCATGGTGTGTACCAAGCACTTGCACATACAGCATCAATTTGCACTGGCCTTTTTGGCTGCAGTATCACATTTGAAATGCATACCTGGTAGTTTCCATTATTTTTCTGTTTCTTTCTGTATTGTTGCTTTCATTTTTTCATTCTCTTCATCCTGAACTTGTGTTAAATTAGTAGGGGCAGTCTTCAATTGAATCTGGCTTTTAAATCTCCCTATCTCCTTTTGTTTTATCTAGTTCCCTGTGATAGCGAGCTAGTACTTGATTTGGTTATAGCAGTACAAATCTGTCTGTAGAATGACCTGCAGCTTTCAATAATGGGCTGTTTACTTGCTTATCAATATGGTGCTAATTTTAAGAGAAACTTGTCTACCTTCAGTGTGTACAAATACAGTGTTCCTAAAATTCATTCAGGCTTTTTAAACTTTCAAGTTTTCTGGTGTGATCCATCCTGAGTAAATGTAATGTTTTTATCCCTATAATAATTTGTGAAACAGGATGCTTGATCCTCAGATAAATTTACAAACATCTGCTGTACTCCACATGTTAATTTTAGCACTTCTAACAAAATGAGATTTTAAACTTTTTTTGTATTTGTTCTTCAGCAGTTCTCTAGCACGGCAATCACTGTAGCCATTATTTGATTCACTCATTGACTTTTTAAAGTATTTTATTCCTAAAATAGCTGAGTGAAAAGAAAGATGACCAATTAGAAAGTGGGGTTCTGTTAAAAAAATAAACTGTAAGGATCCAGCCATGTGAGCAGTGTCATATACAATTTTCTCTCACCATACCCTTAATTCTTTAGAAGTACTTTTTCACAGAATATTTCTAAATAGTATTCCTCTCTGATATGAAAGTTCCTGTACTATTTACTTTTATCCAGTTATGTTGCAAATTACTTTTATCTGAGGTTTGCCTTAACTTTTCATACTTAGAACAACATTTTGGTTGACCTCAAATTGTTAATCTACATCTGTCACGTTGAAGTATGCCACTCTTAAACTGAAATAAAAGCACTTGCACTTTTGCTTGTTTCTGTAAATTAGTTTTATGTTGTTAGTGCAAGTGAACAGACATTACTTAGTTGAGAGCACACAGAGCCAGTTACCATGCCTCAGCTGGCACACAGTAATTTGCTTACCTGCAGTAATTCAATCACCCTCAATTATGGGGCCACATCATCAATTTTATTGCTGTAACTTTCAAGTGTAGTTGAAGTCTACAACTTATGTAAGTCTGGGAGGTGATTGCCCTAAGATATGATCAAGTCCAGCTGGATTGCAGGCATTCATATTTTCCAAGGTATTTGAGTAGCTTTTCTCTGTTCCTAATATTTCAACCTTTTTGATGTATATTCTTACTGATGACAGGGTTGATACTGCTCTAAGTTATCTCAGTCACTTTTGAGACATTATTAATTTCATGTCTTCCTTATTTATGAGTAGACCTGCTTTCCTCCCTCTGGTAAGCTTCCAAGATCTCTTGTATTGCTCTCATATCTCTGGCACATATTAACTCATTTTACTGCTTTGTGCCCCAATATCAGCTTTCACTGCAAACCTGCAAGATTTAGCAGCAGTCTACTGAAACATTAATAAAATTTTCAGAAGAATCAAGGTACTGTTTTCCATGGTCCAGCTCCCATAGGCCATCACATCACCAGAACTCAAACAACAGTAATAATTAGTAGTAAAAATCCAGTTCCTTCCCTGAGGTCAGAAGAGTTATGCATCTTTTTTTATAAGTTCTGATGCACCTTTTCACATCTTTTCTGTGAAAAAGTAAACAGTAGTTTCGAGGCTTGTTTCCCAGAATCATAGAATATTTCAAATTAGAAGGAACTCATCCAAATCCCTGCTCTTCATAGGACAAATCTTCTAAATTTGTTTCAAGAGTGCTCAAAACCTAATCTTAAAAGAATGCCACAAAGGAAAATAATTACATGAAGAATGGACTGAAATTAGCTCTTTAATACCTGAAATGTTCTGAAAGCTCTACTCATTTTTTTAAAGGGTTATTGGTTCTCAAACACATCTCTTTACATGTTTTGGTGATGACCATTGTATTATGTGACTCAATACAGTTGTTCAAGGGTTTCAGAGGATATTAGTGCCCATGCTGGCCATCCAGAAGCAGCAGATTATCTTTAAAGTTCCTCACAGGCTTCCTCTGAAAGTTTTAGAAGTCTGTATCCCACAGATAGACTAATACATACCACGTGAATACTGCTAACTTCCTCTTGAGCCTGTAATGTGGATGTCCCACATCACTTTTTTCTACCACGAGGGAAAATCACCAACCCTGAAGTTGTTACAGAGACCAGAAAAGAGCTGTAAGGTTCAGAAATGGCAGGAACAAGCACAGGCACAAGTGTTCACTAATATGGTACAACAAAGCTGCAGTCAGATCCTGATGTATTCTCCTCTTCAGGTGTCGGTAGCAAAAAACATTTGTTACCACTACCACAGGTCCTGGTGCTCTACAGCATTGAGCTTGTGCTGACTTCTTAAACTGCACCTAGAAAAAGAAGGACAAATGGGATTACTTTCTTCCACCCATGACTTCTGTCACCATGCAGCATTGGTTTGGACTGTTGAGAGGTGCTAAATAGTTTAGAATCAATCTTTCCACCTTGATGCTCCCTGTCCATACAAGTCCATTGATGCTGAGACACAAAAGAACAGATTGCATCCTGTGCCTGCGGTCTTCTTTGTGTATTGAGAACTCATTTTTCTTTGTAGGTTTTTTCAGTAGAAATACAAAACCTTTATTTCTATTTACTTCCCTTGTAGAATGCAATTAGAGCAATCAATGTGCTTAGACAAAAAAGCAAGGAGAAAACCACATTACCATTATTCAACTAGGGAGTTTCCATTCTCTTTGAATTCATGTACCAAAGATTATTGTAATATAATTACAGTGGTTTTGAGTCCCAAGTGAGTTTTGCAACTACCTGTTCAAATGAAAATTGATCAAGATTATCAGCAGGGATAAAAGTTCAATTGTGAGAAGTTTTAATGTCTTTCAGGGATACTGAGGGGTATGTATTTGTTGCCTCTGTAGTCAATTCACTGAGGGCCCAAAGGCTTGCTGATTTCTGAAGTGGAACTACTTCAGCCAACAACCCTATAAAAAGAGACTGGAAGAAGTTTTTTAAGTTAACAATTGGCAAGACTTTTCCCTTTGAATTAAAATATACAAAATCCCCTTGCCAGTAGTTAGATAATTTTACATTAACTGCTTCAATTTTAGGAAAAAATACTGACAATTTTATTAGTTGTTTCTCTTAGGAAAAAATCAGAGCTGGGGTTTTAATTTCTCTAAAGCCTTTATCTTGTTGCATCAGCTCTAGGCTGCAGCATTTTCATCTTCACTATTATTACCCATTGTATTGGCCTAGAGACATGCTGAGATTAGTGGAGAGATGACTGCTGCATCATACTCTGCTAAAACAGAGTACAGATTCTTCCCAATAAATACGACCCCTCAGTATCAGCCAGATGGTCCTAAGAATTACCTAGACATGATGAAATTTTCCTGAGTCAGTTTGAGCCTTCTTCTCCCACCCATGTTTGTTTTACTCCAGTGGTATTCAAGCTGTGTTACTAAGCTACATTCACTGAATTATAATGGTTGCCAGAGATGGTGTATGGCTACACCAATGAGAAGCTTGACCAAGGAGCACTCTCCTTTAATTAAGAGACACCTCTAGGGAAAGATTCCTCTGCCAGGGAGACTTGGAATTTTCCAGGCATTTGAAATGACATCAGTAACTGCTAAGACCATTTCTATCTGTTTTGTTTTCTTTTGGTTTTCTATCCTAATTGCTCCAACTAATTCTATTCTATTCCTTCCTCAGTTCAGTCATGGGGAATAAAAACTCAGCATTATTGAACTCTAATCTCAGCTTCCAAATGGTGATTTGGAAGAAAATTCAGTCTGAGTTACTTACAGTGGTACATGATGTTATTTATACTCAGGCTCTGTCAGCGCAGTTGTACTATCAGGTTAATAGGCCCTTGACATTGTACCTGATTGTGCCATAGTCATATGTATTCCCTATGGGTTCAGACTCTAGTATGGGATTTGACATCGGGGACATAATTCTTCTGTTCTTCCCCATCTGAATCAACAATCTGGCTCTGCTGGAGAAAAACACCACAGTGAAGAATCCATAGCAGGGAAGTCCTATAGACATGAGACACATGAGCACACATAACATCCTTGAATGGCAAAGCAGTCCCTCTAAACATGAGAACAGCCAAAAACACATGGATCATCATGAGCTAAAGACACGGATCTTCATGTTTTCTTGAAATAGAGACCTGCCTGGACTAGTGAAATTCTCCTGTCTTCTGTGTTGGCATTAGATATGTGGTATTCACATAATTACCTTCTACTTAGATGACCATTTGCAAAGACAAAAACTTGTAGGGAGACAGTGGAAATGCAAATTTCTTAGGACTGTAAGAGAGGTGGTGTCATTTTTCTTTTTAGGTTCAGATGAGGGCTCATAGCATTGCTAGGCTCTGAAGACCTCTAGGACACTCTGCTGTAAATACATTTGCATGACTTTTTTGTAGCCTCAAGCTGTTGAGATCATGGCAGGCTTTAATGACTCAAGTGCTATTTAGTAAGTCAACCTGGTGGGTATCCATGCAGCTACTGCACAACTGGAGCTCAATGCAACACTGAAGTGGACAAGTATACTAGGAGTGGGTATCCATGCAGCTACTGCACAACTGGAGCTCAATGCAACACTGAAGTGGACAAGTATACTAGGAGTGAAATGGACAACTGGGATACAAGCATCCATCATCAGAAAGTATGTTGTACCATCTTGATTTGTAGATAGGACACGAACCCCCGAGCAGACTAGCCATCTTAACATTCTCCCAGAACAGCTAGTCAAGGTGTATCATAGGCTCCCACATGCTCTGTAAGGGTCTGCAGAATTACCAGTTGTTAACTGTGTTAACTGTTTAAACTAACAAAGAATCTCAGCAATTTCCAGAGTATATCACTGACTTCAAAAAGCTGTGGCAGGTAACTTAATCTGTTTTTGGGTTTTTTTTTTCCCTAACCTAACTGCCAGTTTCCCCCATCTCACATTGACTTCTCAGTCAGGCATAAGCCAGGTATATCTAGGGAGCTGGAAAATAATGGATACATTCTAGAGCTCCAAGGCTGGAGTTTCACAGAAGGCATAACTCTTATTACATGAATGTCATTGGCTGTCTGGTATATGGCTCAGCTTCATCTCAGAGTTTTATATGTCTTCACCTCTGTCTTGGATCTAGAAGACAGTGTGGTCCTACCATTGTGTATGACCTCAAATTCATTTCTCAGGAGAGGATAGGCTGAAGTAGATCAAAGCACAATCAGCCCATCTTGAAAAAATTAATAGTTTGCCTTCCAGATGACACATCTATAGCTCCAGCCAGTCACTCTTTTAGTCCTTAAGGGTGGGAAGAATGAATTCAAGTGCATCACCAAACTAAAAAAAGGTTTTTTGGCTTCCCCACAAAGTGAAGACAACACTGTAAAACACTGCAAAATATCAAAAGAGGATGATTTCTACTGAGATAATTTCCCTTCAGAACATAAGCATCATCAGAATAATTTCTTGGCAACCTTAACCTTGTAGCAGCCCATCTGGATATCTCCTTGATATACATATCCTCAGGTATACATACACTCAGGACTCTTTTTCATTTTCAGTTCCAAATTAAGACTGAAAAACAATATCCAAGCCCCTGAGTGCTCTAAAACCTTTTTCTTCTTAATTCTGGTACTGATAATTTGAGGGTGATTAATAAATTGTTTGTGTAGTTCTCAGAAAGCAACATATATAGCAGCATATGGATGAGCCTGAATCACCATCAGCTTCCTTTTTAGGCAATAAAGAGAAAGAAGCACCTTTGCCTTATGATTCATCTTATCTTTCCCACCTATCCACTTAGGAGATGACTTCTGTCCTGGAAATATTTCTTTCTGCTGAGAAAGCAAAAAATCTAAGCATCTGTCTCAGACTTTAACATACCCTATTGTAGGCAACCATGGCAAAGAGTGATGGATGCCAAAGGATTGATACACAGTTAAGTTTCTACAGGAGAACCTACTGTGGAGAGAATATCTGACCTGTTATAAGTAAAGTACAGGTATAAAACTGCCACTTTTTTTCATCAGGCCCTTACACAACAGGTCTACTTCAAAGGAAGTAGAATAGACTTCTGTGCATTTACTTTCTTAAATCAGTTTCTTACATACACGTTCGTTGCTGGAGGAAAACTTCCAGTTATTTTCTAAGATTTGACACATTTCTTGGCTTATTACACCTAAAACATGCCCTTCTCCTAAACAAGAATCTTATTCATCACAACACAGAGATCTCCAGGCACACTGATGATCTGAAAGGATTATATCCACTTGCTTTCCCATTATATCAGTCAAACTTACAAATCAGCTAGTAGAAGTCCATTTCTTGTCTTTCCCACTGGCAACCACAATACACTCAAATGGTTGTCCTCTCACCTATCCTTTGCTGTACCCCATGTATTGTCCCTTTCAGTTAGGCTTCAAATCAATACACTACTGCAACTGCACTCCACCACTACAAGCATTAACATGGCCCATTGTCCTAGTATACCTGATGCATACATTTGATCCATCGAAAAGACACCTCTTACACCTTTTGTTCCATTTATAAACATACAACTTCCTAGCTTGATCTTTTCATGCAAATTTTCGTCCCCAAGTGAGATACAGAGAAAGTAAAAGCCAGCTAGGACATTGTGAGTCTGATTAACTTAAAAAATAATAATTTCTTTAGCCAGAATATCCCTGGGAGGATACATGATTTTAGGATAACAAGTGACATACATCACCAGACAGTGGGATTTGGTGGAGGGGGAGGTATCATCAACATACTTTTCAGCACTGGACAAGGCATGCTTCTTTTAAAAAACAGTTAACTGAGTAAGTTCTGATTCATTCTTTTAATTTCCTCCCTTTTTCTTGTCATTTTAACCAATATGATCCACATTCACTTCCACCTTTCCATATCTTGGAGCTACTTTTTTCCAATGTTTACCCCCTGAAATTTTATGTATTTCAGTAGGAAAAGGCAACACAAATTCTCTTTGAAACAGAACTTGTTCTCACATTTATTTTTATTGATTAATTGAACAGAAAAGAACATGTAGCCCACATATGCCATGAGTCTGGCAATCTGTTACTATTTCAGCCCCAGTAAGCCACAGAGATCTTAGACAGAAATGTGCCAATTGACTTCTTTCAAGTCACACCAGAGAATTTCTCCACATATAAAATCTAAAATGGATCTGAGAATTTTATCCTTTCCATTAGGCACTGTGTAATACTGCTGAGGGCAATGTGTAAGGTGTAAATACCATGCTCTGGCATTGTAAGGAATGCTTTGCATAGAAGAAGATACTTATGTGTAACTTTCAATGAATGAGTAATCTCACAGGGATCCTACAAGGAGTTTTCATGCTCATGCAGGTATTTGAATGAGTTGGCCTCATTCTGATTCAAGACTCCAGCTTTTGCTCAGGAAATGCTTTCACATTTCTGTGTTTGAAAGTCACTGGTCCAAATGCCAAAAGCACCCTAGGAAAAGGAATTGCAGCTCCTACAACCTGCAAGCTAAAAAGCCAGGCTTTGTCTTCCTCAGACTACCAGGCTCTGACTATGGTCCAGTCCTGGTTTTGTGATGATGATGACACTCTCAGAAGACATGAGCATAGTCTCCATCTTCTTGGGTTCAAAATGGATATTTTCCACCTTCTGGGCATGTGCTCCAGACCATTCTAATAAAGGTAGCTGCTAAACAGTCCCTAACACACATGCCTCATTCCCAGGGCAAGATGTTTTAGAGCCTGTGAAATGAGTTGACCACAATAAGTACATCAGGACAAACAAATGTGGCAATTGGACCAGTAGGGAGGTGCTGTCTGATCTGAGACACCTCAATGGCACATACGATCAGGGGAGATAATGTATAGTCTGCTCAGGTTCAGAGACAGAGAATGTTAAAATTGTAAATTTTAAGTATAATTCAGCTCAGTTGTACACACCACCTTTAAATCTTGAAGTAATTTCTTGTGCACCATGTTGTTATGTTCAACTAAAGCTTACAATGCACAGAAACCTGTCCTCCTACTTAAAGAGTAAGACTCCGGTTCAAGTCTCTGGTTAGGGATTTGTTCCAGTGCTCAGCTACCTTTGCTTTAATGAAATTATGTCTGACTTCTGATGTGAATTTGTCTGCCTTTTAATCCCAACATAATTTCTAGCTAAGTCTGTTCACTGCAATACAAAAGACCCCTTTGGTATTTTCTCCCCTTGAGGATCTTAAATCACCTCTTAGTCTTTCCTTTAATAAGCTAAACAGATTGAGATCTTTAAGTCTATTGCATTCCCAGAAAAAGTGTATTTTCTGAGCACCTATTACTCTTGTGTGGCACTCTTACATCTGAGCAGGACAGTCCACACATAATGCTGAGAAAACAGCGTCTTCAGAGTACTTTGGGCAGTCATTTGTGTTTGTTTCCCTGTCTTCTCTTAAAAACAAGCAGGTAAATAAGTAGATATTATAAACCAAAAAGTATTTCAAAGTCCTTTCTTCTTCCACCAGGCAGAACAGCACTGGATTTTTGTGTTTTTAAAATTGTTTTCCATCTTTAACAGTCCTTTTTACTTAAATGCAACAAAAGCAAACTCTTTTAAATTCTGATTTGCATCCAAGCTGTGTTCATTTGCAACACACTGTTCTAGCAATGGTTGAAAATGAGCCTTTCCATTTAATCCACTCTTTTCCTTTTAGCAACAATTTGACAGGCTGTCTCCTGAAACCACTATCCCTAAAATAGAGCCAAGATTAGGTCACATAATAGCTTCTGCCATTTCAGGACCCTTTTCAGGTTTCTCTTTCTATTGACACATGTATGTTTTGTATTTGGGTTTTTGTCTTGGTTCTTATCTTTCTTTGAACATACTAGTCAGTGCAATTTTTGAGGGATAAGGCTCTTCTTTATGCCTACATTTCCAACATCTGTTTTGGGTTGGTTTCAAATTCCTCTATTCAATATCTTCTAGTTCTTCATCTCAGAGCATAATTAATTGTGATTTCCCCTTTTCCCTAGATAATACAACCTGATCACTGCTGATGGTAAATGATAGTGATGCCTTCTGTAAAGCTCCACCACCAGTCTCAGTTAAAAGAGAAATTCATTTAAGATGAGTAAAATCTAATGCATATTTGAATTTTCAGCCAGTCTGATTTCTATTTCTACTTCCAAGTTTCTGACAGACCATTAGTTTTGGTAATATTTAGTCAAAGAATTTGAAGTAGAGGCTGAAATTCCAAGACACTGACAAAATGTAACATGCATCAGGATTCAAGAAGGCAAAACAAAATGATTCTTGCTAAAGTGCACCTGAATGAAAAAGAAAACTGGAGCATAACTCTGACAAAGGGGAAGACTGATCTGTAGGCTGGGCTTGTATGATACCTTAAATACATGGTCAAATACTCAAACCTGACTTAGAGTTCCCTCTAGCCCAGTTTTCCACTCATCAAAGTTCTCAGAAACTGAAAATATTGCCCATACACACACTAAAAAACCCCACCATATTCTCTCACTCTTGCTCCATGAGGGTAATAACAGCTGGTCTGTTTTATCATTTTTCTTCTATCACCGACAATAAAAACTTCTTTTATTATTTTTAGCTCTTCTGGGCACAAATTTCCTCACTGGGGAGCCAAATAGCAAAATCCTTCATCTCTGCTTAGAAGCTCACTTGTGTAAATGGCAGGGTCGGATTCCCTAGTTGTAGCTTAACATGAGATGATCACCCTAAAAGGAAAGAAGTTTAAAATACCAGACACGTTGTTCATAGATACCATTCACTATGCCATTTGAATCTTCATCCTGCAGGGGCATGTGTTGTTGTAGACTACAGGAAAAGAAAGTGCTCCTGTCTGGTTTATTAAATGGTTGGAACTTAGCTTTTTTTTTTTTTTTTTTAGAGCTTGGATAGTCAATTGAACTCCCTTTCTTTGATTCACAGGAGTCACAAGAATTGTCTGTGAATGTTGACTAGTGGCAGCAAAAAGCATTGCATCAGTGATGTATTAGAGAAGAATTTTTAAGTAATATTTTCGGATTAAAATCAGATGCAAACATGCCATCCCTTTTGCCATGCTCTAGATGCAGAAGAACCATCTAATTAAGCTAATTTGTATAATTAAATCCCTAAGCCATGATAGCACTCTCAGTTCAGTTCCTTGGGAAATTGGAAGGTAAACAGAATGGGCTAACAAGGTTACTATTTGACATAACGCTGTGGAGAAACCAGGGCAGTGAAAAAACCTCACAGGACAGCACCTCACATGAATTAGATTGAAATTATTTCAAGAAAAACTCCCCTATAATGTTCAAGCAGTGTGGGTTTGTACTCATGCTTTCTTCTTGTGATTTCACATTGCCTTTTCTATTACTGCTTTGATTTGATTTCAGTCACATCTTGCATTGTATGCTTATTCTTTCAAGAAACCTGATCTCCATGAAGGTCTGAAGTTACTACTTGAGGACATATAAAAGGCCATGCTACTAAGTAAACAGAAGTCTTTAGCAAAATATCCCCAAACCCTAGGAAGAAGTTTCCTGCTACTTCACTCTGAGCACTCATGCATGATGGTTAGAACCCTTGGCATCTTGGATTACATTACTCCACACAGCTTCTGTAAATTAGATGGGGTTTGAAGAAAAGGGAATTGCATCCAGATCCATAATTATATTACTTTAGGAGCACAGCTTAATGGATTTAGCAAACAAAATATAGTCTTCACCGGTGGTGGAAGACAAAAATTAACTTTCACCAGAATGCCCTAATTCGCCCTAATGTTCCTCATCTCAATCTTCCTGGTGATCAGTAGACTAGCCACCAAGGAACATGCTGTGCTGAAGGGAAGCATACAGAGTTCAAAGCACTTCAGCCTTAATGCAAAGTCCTCATTAAGAAACATGAAATGCAGCATTTGATACTGTAAAGTTCTGGGAAATTAAAATAATGAATGCAATAGCTATGAAAAACACCATATACAAAAATACCTTGTCCTTCCAAAGGTTCAAATATAAATCCTGCTTTGTTGCCTCCAAGAAAGATACCAAATTTTGGTAAAAATGGCATGCTAGGTTGGTACTTGCTCCTTGAGAACTAAAGACAGAGCGGCAAGGATGGGTATTTTTCCTAAACTCTGATTGTGAGGTGCTTAGACAAACAGGGCTGCATCATGGTCTCTATTCAAGGTTATTTATTTCTCTGGCAAAACTTCAGTAGTGGAAAGTAACTCATAGAATGGTTTGGGTTGGAAGGAAACTTAAAAATCATCTAGTTCCAACCCACCTGCCATAGGCAGGGACACCTCCCACTAGATAGGTTGCTCAGTGCATTGTCCAGCCTGGCCTTAAACACCTCCAG
>VZTY01027806.1:127316-193784 GCA_013400935.1 Turnix velox
GCAAAATCACCTCTCTTCACCTGCTGGTCACACTTCTCTTGATGCAGCCCAGGATTTGGTTGGCCTTCTGGGCTGCAACCACACACTGGAGGCTCATGCTGATATCCTCAAGTCCTTCTCTTCAGGGCTGCCCTCAAGCCACTTTCCATCCAGCCTGTTCCTGTGCTTGGGGTTGCCCCAGCCCAGGTGCAGGACTTGGCTTTGTTGCTTGTCAGCTGCACCACACAACTTAGTGCTGCCTGTGAACTTGCTGGGGGTGCACTCAATCCTACTGTCCATGTCTCCATCAAAGATGTTGAATAGCACTGGTCCCAGTACTGATCCCTAAGGAATGCCAGGATGCCATGCAGAACAGTATCAGATGCTTTGCACAAGTTCAGGTAGGTGATGTCAGCTGCTTTTCCTATATCCCCCAATGCTGTGACTCCATCATAGAAGGCCACCAATTGCCCCTGGTGAAGCCATGTTGGTTACCTCCAATCACCTCAGCGTCATTCTGCATGTGTTTTTGTAGAGCCTTCAGGAGGATCTGCTTTATGTCAGGCACAAAGGTGAGATGGACTGGCTTGGAGTTTTCTGGATCCTCTCTTTTTCCCTTCTTGAAAATATGTTCACCGTTTTCCAGTCAGTGAGAACTACACCAGTCTGCCACAGCCTTTCAAATATCATGGACAGTGATGAACTTCATCTGCCAGTTCCCCAAGGACCTGTGGATGGATCTCATCAGGTCCCATGGACTTGTGCACCTTCAGCTTCTTCAGGTGGTCTTGAACTTGATCTTCACTCACAGTGGGTGGATCTTCCTTCACCCAGTTTAAGTCCTTACTTTTTGAGACCTGAGTGGTGCAAGCACTGGCCTTGCCAGTGAAGACTCAGGTGAAGAAGATCAAGAGAAGTTGAGTTTATCACTAAGGTCTGATTAGAACCACAGATGAAGTTGACCTGTAACGCTTGTATGAGACATGGTAACTGGCTTTCCTTTAGCCTCTTCTTCTTTGCCTGCTGGAGACTCCAATAGAACATCTAAGGTGCCAACTGTTTAATTTCAGTACCATACTTAATCTCTTGGTAAAGTATTTATGCTAATTTAATGAAGCATAGAATAGACAGGCAATGATAAATATAAACCCATGTCAAGTGTGTCTTGGATGTGTTAATTTCCTCCAAAATGCTCATCATTAATAACTGCCCTTAGTTATACCTCTGATAATAGTACCCTTGAGTCCCATGAGCTATTGTGGCAAGAGACAATCATTTAGCCTCATTTCATTTTCCTGGAAACAGCCCCTTTGAATTTAACTCACTGAAGAGTCACTCTGAAGATTATCATCCCCAAAATGTACACATTAGCTGCATAACCTCATTTAACTTCTCTATAACTTGGTAAAATTAGAAAATGCATTCCCAGGACTATAGAGTGACCTATATCTGTCTGTTTCCTTGGGGATTATTTTTTCAAGCTTGGTTGTAGTTTTCACTAAAAAATAACAATGGAAGCACAGGACAAAGGATAGATTGTTGATTCATTTGGTTGGGGTTTTTCTTTGTTTTCTTTTTTGAGCTCTCTCGTTAAACTAACAGAGTTAACACATCTGCAGAAAGGGCACAGCTCTACTTAAGGGCAGGTTTTATACCATTTCTCCAGATATAAAAACATTTAATTCCACTGCAATGGAACATTGTTAAATCTCTTCTCATTTGAATGTTGAAGCAAAATATTCCCCTTAGAAATTTCACAGCTATTAGCCTTGAGTTAGCAGTGATGGAGCTGTAAAATTTCTTCAGACCCAAGAGCACATTTTACCCTACTTTATTGTGGTTTTTTTGACTCCTTCAAGAGGGGCCATCACCGCTGATTAGCTGTGCTAATGCAAATGCAGGGCAGTAACTGCATATACTACTGTCCACTTTGCTCAGATTGTAATTTGAAAAATATTGTTCTTTCATAGTGCTGGACTCTGAATGTTAATAAAATTTGTCCTTGGTGAAAACACCCATTAAAAAACAAATACACATTGTCCTCCTCTATTCTGCTTTAGTATTCAACATGTTCATGATAGGGATGAATATACTGGGTGCACGGATGTGTTCATATTTTCTTGATCACTTAATGCTAACCCTTTTTTCTGGTCATTACGATTGCATTAAACCTCCTAACTGAGCTCATACAATAGATTACATACTTTCCACATTTTTGTATGCTTTCTTGAATGGCAGGAGACAGTTCTTTTTCCTGTTAGAGGTGTGTTTTGGTTTGGGCACAGTATTAAAGTATTTCTCACTACTTATTGTTACAATCTTTATGGTTTGCTCTCACATGCTTGATCTGCCCTATCTTCCATACCCTGTAAGTCTCCCTACTCTCAGTCTTTCTGGATATTTAAATAATTTCTAAGCTTCTGCAGTACTTGTGTATCTGAGGCTTATTTCCTAACCCACTAGCTAAAAATCACATCCACTTATCTGACTCACAAGCATATAGCCACTTTCCTTGCGAAACTTAACTTCTGGTAGCCCTTTATTCTCATATATAGGAGTAAAAAAATTGACATAGTGACTACACTGCTACATATTTCACAACCTTCTTCTGGTTCCCATCAGCTTATTCATGTCTCCTCTACAATCTCTGTTTCAAGCACTGGAGTAATGGGGAAACCCCGTGCCTGCAAATAGTAATAGTAGTATCATAACAGTAATAGAAAAAAGAAGTTTTACAGCTAAAACTAATTTCCATCACAATACCTATACAACCAAACGACGGGATGCAGTGCAAACTTCCCTGAAAATCATTACTAAGACAGAATAGTGGGCATGGTTATGGATCAACAAGTGCCATTGCAAGGAAGACTTGATACCTCTGCTTCAGAATTAACACTTGTTAGGGGAAGAAAAGGCAGTAGCTGTCTGTACATGGTATCTAGTATTTTAATATCCATATAGGCATACATTAGATATACATAGATAGCAGATGCTTTTTTCTAAACTGTTCTCTGATTTATTTATTATTATTTTGCTGTTGGCTAACAATGGCAGCATTGTGACTGTAATACAACATTACTAAAATGCAGAGAATAAATGAACCTGAGGAAACTGCTGCAGTTCTCATCTGGCAAACAGAAGGAGCCTAGAAAAGCCTAATGCATTATTCAATAGCAAGCAGTGGAATCACAGAGCAAGCAGATGTAAAAGATTCGCTGTACCAGATACTGAGCTCCTCAACTGAATATATGGCATGCTCTTGAATCCCATTAAAAGCATTAGCATGCAAAACTGGTGATAAAAATCCAAACAAAACTGTACTCAAAATAAACTTGATTTGGGAACATACCTTTGTATGAAGATTTTATTTCCCTGTTTGTTTTAGTAGCACTTAAGTGTTCTAAGTACATTTAATTTTAGATTTATCAAGATATTTCATTCATATAAAATAAATACTTTGTAACTGAGGACATATTTCTTCCAGAATAATAAAAGGGGAGAAAAAATAACAAAATACAGTCTGCTAAAGTGAAAAGTTGATAAAGTGAGATTATTTAATTACAGAGGTTAAAATGTATTTGTTTAATCACAGAAGAATATGTTTTCACATGCAGGCTTTAAATTTACTTATGGAGCCATGCATAGCCAAAAGTAGATGTGGTCAAATTTGCACATACAGATAGCTTAGTTAGCTCTCCAATTAGCCAGATTCTATGGTAAAATCCATGCAGCTTGCTCTGATTCACAAGCTGTGTAATTGTTCCCTTGAAAATTTGGCCAAGTAGCCATCAAATCATATTTGTCAGGCCTTAAATAATTCATATTTACCAACTGTTATCTCATTAACAATTGACAAGCATTTATTAAATGCAAATGATATTGTAACTTGGATTATGGACTCAAAAAGTACTTCTGTTTTGCTGGCTGATAAAGCTCACTGTCTAACAAGTAGGTGGGGAGTGCAAATGCATTCTGGAGAGAGGCTTCACCTCTTCAAATTGACGGAACCCGCCTCTGACTGGCCAGTTGCAGCTCCGAAGTGCCATCCCGACAGAATCCTCAACTCCTTGTGGGCTCATGACCACAACACCCTGTGATTTCATGTCAGTAAGTAATAAAGTATCTCCATGAGTATCCCCAGCAGGGTCCTTCACTTTGTAGGTTGAGCCCTGTCATTCATCACTATGTAAACTGTCTCAGTCATGAAGATTGTCACTATTTCTTCTGGAGCTCATAAATTCCTTGGATTCTTGTTACCATCTTGTTACCATTACAGACTGGGAAGTGATGTGATAGAGAGAAGCTCTGTGGAAAAAGACTTGGGGATACTGGTGGATGAAAAGCTGGACATGAGTCAGCAATGTGTGCCTGGGCTACATCAGCAAAGCTGTAGTCAGGAGATCAAGACAGGTGATTCTGCCCCTTAGCTCTCTTGATACCCCACCTGGAGTACTGCATCCAGCTCTCAGCACAAGATGGACACAGAACTATTGCAGAGGGTCCAGAGGAGGGCGACACGGATGATGCGAGGACTGTTCAGCCTGGAGAAGAGAAGGTTGTAGAAAGATCTCATAGCTGCTACCTCAAAGGGGCCTACAGGAATGCTGGGGAGGGACTATTTGCCACGGCATAGAGTAATAGGATGAAGGGAAATGGTTTTAAATTAGAGCAGGGTGGGTTTAGGTTAGACATTAGGAAAAAGTTTTTCACCAAAAGAATGGTGAGGCACTGGAACAGGCTGCCCAGAGAGGTGGTGGAGGGATCTGACCCTGGAGACATTCGAGGCCAGGCTTGATGAGACTCTGAGCAACCTGATCTACTTGATGAAAACAGTCACTGGCTTGTGAGCTCCCCTCCCCTTGGTCTTGCTTCTCTGTCCCACAGAATTACCACCTCGTGTCTTCACCATTGACACATATGATACTGGAACCTAATGACAGAGCAAGATGCTAAGCTAGGGACTGTTAATTTTGCATCTTCTACCTATGCAAATAAATGTTGAGAAAAAGCTCTCAGTTTGTATCTTCCTCTAAAATCTGCTCCATTTATTTCGTACCTGAAAAAGGTATATACAAAAGCCAGTGTTATCTTTCCCATAGAACTTAGCTGACCTAATGACAAACATTACTTCATCTTACCCTTTCTTTGCCTTTGTACTACCATAATAAAATATTAATACATTGGGCAGCCTGGTCTAGTTTTCCTTTTACAGGCAATATAATTTCAGGATGCAATGCAGATGACCTAGTTTTCACAAGAATGTTATCAATTGCCTTCTAGTAAGGGTAATTTCTCTCCATTAGCTGCAAAGGATGCCCACAGTGTCTAGCTTGAATGTAGAAGTCTACAGTGGATCAGATGTAACCCAAACCTATTCTATACATATGTTACACCTAAAAATGAATTATAAGAATGTAGGAAATTTGCTGTAGTAAATATTTTAGCCACCCTTTTTGAGAAAAAAATGAAGTGTTAAGTCACATTCTCTTTTGCACATCTGTGATTAAACACATTACTGCTAATTTTCAGCTACGTGCTACCATCTAATTTAGAAGTCTATAGAGAGTTCTTCCTATTATTAAGAGAGCAGTGGTTTAAGACCATGTGAGATAGATGAGTACTGATGAAACTGAGAAGTAAATTTTGTTTATGAGTATGAAAGAAATTAAAGAGTAGAAAGTATTGTTTATAGGTGGAAAGCTGGGAAGTGGTGATAATTCTAAATAAGAGCAGCATATAACAGCACAGAGAATAGGCACATTTCAAAGCAATTCCCTGTACACTAGTGTGGGGATACTGCACACAGGGTACCTGAATAAGCTCTCATCTTGGTGTTGCTAGCCCTAGACTAGGCTGGACAGGGCACTGGGCAGCCTGGTCTAGTGGGAGGTGTCCCTGCCTATGGCAGGGGGGTTGGAACTCTATGATCTTTAAGGTCCCTTCCAACCCAAACTATTCTATGATTCTATGAATGGAGGGTAAAGTAACATACTTAGGGTAACAGAGCACTGGAACATGCTGCCCAGGGAGGTTGTGGAGTCTCTTTCTCTGGAGATTTTCAAAACACACCTGAATGTGTTCCTGTCCAGTCTGCTGTATGTAACTCTGCTTTGGCAGGGGCATGGGACTAGATGATCTCCAAAGGCCCCTTCCAACTTCTACCATTACATGATCCTGTGAATCTTAACCTACAGCTGAAGGTTCACACAAGGAAAGTTGACTCTTAAGCTTCTAATCCACCTTCCTTTGTACTGCCTCAGTACACATCAACACTCAGCTAAGCCACTACAGCAAACTAATTTAATCTTTTGCATATGTGAATAGCTTTGTAAAGGACCAGACGGGAGCAGAAGCAGGAGGGGAAACTGTAGAGCCAAATAGATGGAAGTCACACAATAACGTAATTCAGACTCACAAATTTCATCCACAAAGGTGTTTCTGCCCTATCCCATTTTAAGTCATACATTCCAGTGCTTCATCCATGTGAACATGAGTTACATGCTGCAGATCTAAAGATTAATCCAACAACATCAGCAAACAATTAATTTCCAACCAGCTTAGTATTCATGTGGATATTGTCTTGGTAGACATTAGAAGGTTTGCGACATTTCTCCCCCTATCATAGGTGTCAAACAGTTAGGGAAAGGAAAGCGAGGTCACTAGAAGTTTAAAATTCAGATCTAAAGGGGTGATAACAGCCCTGTCAGCAGCAATGCAGATTTAGACTCCTATCATGAAATGATACAAAACAACATTAGTGTCAAAAAAGTCAGAGCTCAAGCTCAGATCTATAATCATTGAGATGAACAGTTGACCCAGGTCAAGGTCCTGGCCCAGATATAAAAGCAGACTGAACCCCAGGGAACTGCAAGACAAGGCCTTCAGACAGTGCTGCCAATTTATGCACTGAGAAGTTATGGGTGTGCATGATTCACCCATTGAGAATAACATTCTGAAGCAGATTTTGCACTTGATATGTAGCAACCTGCCTGTTACAGTATCAATCAACAGAACAGATGTTTTGCATTTCAGTCATTGTTCCACTGTTTGAGCATATACATGTACATCATCCTTTGACCTCCACCCACAGGGAGGAAAATCACCGACTGGTGTCAACTGGATGCTAGAATTTAATTTCTATGTGAAATTTAGATACTCCTATATTTGTTTTCATCCCATATTGGGATATGAAGTAATAAATAACACTTGACATTAACAAAAAATCCCACAAAACCTTACTTTGAAAATACTGTGATGATCCTTTATTTCAAATGAAATTTCTCAGACCAGATGCATCAAATGCTCTTTTTCACTTTTCTCAACTAGGAATGATTCATGACTTCTAACAAAAATATGAACTTGAGGCATTTTAGCTTACAAAGAGGAGCCTAAGGGAGGATGTGATAAAAATCTTCAAAGATGAAAAATGCTACTGAAAGTGTGAAAAAACCCTCCATAACCACAGTAAACATGACAAGAAGTAATGGACCAAAACAGCAGGCAAAAGTAATGTCAGAGGAGCATGTCTCATTTCTAGGAATGGGTTAAAAATGAACTGAATAGCTTGGGGAAGCCTGAGATTCTGTAAGAACATAGATTAATATCTGCCAGTAAGCACCACTGACATGCCTTATGGCAGCTGAGCCAGCAAAGTCTCTTCCAGACATGTGAATTTATTCAGCAACAAATGTAACCCATCTGAGCTGCTTGGTGCCCAGCAGCAATTAATTTCCTGTGTGGTGGTGACGCACAGAGACTGCCTAGTAGTGACAGAAGTACACTGAGAGAAGCAGTGGGGTGGACAGCAAGTAGAGGTGTGATGTGTCCTAAATGCACTAATTCAATGAAATTGCCTTCTCAGTTCAAAACCAAATACCACTCCCAGATAGTGAGTTCTCACGCATCTTGGACTTTGTCATGCATCACTTTCAAAATACATCTTTTCATCTTAAGCAGCTAGCAGTTGGGACTTTTCTTCCTGCTACAAGATCCAAAGGTCACGCCATTTACTTCTGAATTTACTAGGATGCCACAATGGCATCAATGAATGTTGAGATGCTTTGTTCTAGCAGAAAAGGGGAAGGCAACACACAGCCTGCTACAACGCAAGGACACAAACACACAATCTGCTGCTGGTCCTGTAAGCACTCAGTTTCTGAAAGTGAGAGACTGTTTTGGGAGGTGAATGGGAGTGCAATGGAGTCTTGTTTAAAGAAGTCTTTCTAACTGAGAGATTATGTGATTCTTGTGAAAGATAGTGGGTTGCTCTGACAACATATACTTTCAGGAATAAGCTGAGAATCATAGCAAAAGAGAGCTCATCAGCCTCTTATGTCTGCAGAGATGACACTGCAGTTCAAGAACTGTTTGAGTACCTTGATTTCTCCTGTTGTTCCCCAGGGAAGAAAGCATAGCTAAAGCAACAAATGTATAAAAGAGCAGAAAACAGCATCGTGACTTCACACTTTTCAAGGAGAAAAGCTTTCCAAGTTTGTTATTCAGTAGATCATCTGCTCTGTGGATTTAACTGATACAACATGATACAACATAGCTGTAGAGATTACCATTTTGGATTGACTTGCCAACCTGATGAACTGAGGTATGTGTTGCCTGAAGTTCTTCCATGAGAGGGAAATGAAAGCTTTCTGCTGCTGGAAATGCTGTGGATGGTGCAAAGATGAAAAAGAAAACAGAAGCCATTTCTCTGCAACTGTTATTTCCATGACTCCCACTATGAGGTGTGGGAGAAGGGATGTGTCCTCTTGCTTATCACTAAGTTTAGCTAGCTAATATGAATTAAGTGATTTCAACCATTTTCCGCACTCCTTTCTCTTGGAATAGGCCCCTGAATTTATCTTGACATTTGTCATCATCTTTCCCTTGAAAGATGATGCATTTCTTTTCTGCAGTTTAAGGCAGGATAATCAAATAGCAGAGTGAGACTGTCATTCCTTCAGCTGAAAGGCTCTGAGAAAAAAAAGTGCCCTTGAACTGGAATGTAAGTATTTCTTTTCTTCATCAGATGCATGTGAGAAGTTTCTGCCGTTCTTTTGCAAAATACTTTTCCCTTTTTTTCCTAAACCACCCCTTCCTTAACTCCTAACAGAGTTACGTGTTTAACTGAGGTGGTGCAAGTCCAGCTTCACTAAGATTAAGTGTGATATATCTCTTTTTCTTCACTGTTTCTGGCACTATAGGCATGCATTCTCCTTCTTTCACCCTTCTCCATGTCTATAATAAGATTTTTTTTCATTCAGAATACAGGAGCAAGGAACTTAATTGAGGGTTACAGGTGGTTTGTTCAGTGAGTAATTCCTAGAAGCCTGACAGCAGTAAAAGTGGCCCTCATTATACTAACATGAGTGTTGCAGATAGGAGAAACTATTTCCACTTGGGGAAGTCAAGTTTAAATCCAAATCCTCTTGGGGGCTTAACAAAGTTTATATATAAAGTTTAGTGCAGGAACAAAAAAAAAGAAAAAAAAAGAAAAACAGGAAATTGATGCTTTAAGCCAAACGTCTGCAGGAAATAAGCCAACATTTGTTGCTTTGTTTGTGGATACTTTCAGAAAGACCACTGAACTAGAAGACTGTTTCCCTTTCCTGATGCAGTGCTGCTTTTCAACAGACTTTCTATCAGTCTTTCTATCAGTATGGTGCTCTGTCCCACAATTCTCAGAAATACCCTTAGAAATACTGCTAAGTAAATTGGCCTTTTACATAGCAGATAATTTTATGAGGCATCATGTCTGTGATGTCTGTCTTTTTCTGTTGTGTGACTTTCTCAGGGGCAAAATCAATACAGGCAGGTAAACCTATAGACACCTTGATTATAACTAAATTCTTTCAAAAAACAGATAAAAATCACCTTTTCTTGCATATTGTTGCAAATATTTTGCACAAACCTCATGCCAAAATATTAATTCTATTTGCCCATTCCTGAAAGCCCATGATCTGCATATAGAGAGGAATGAAAATATTCAATGATCCACTTACTGTTGAGTGCATTGCTTTATTTTGTAAAAAAATCTCAAAGTGAAGGTGGTGCTTATGAAAATGAAGTATTGTCAATACTAGCTCAAGCCAGGCATAGAGTCAACAAGCTATAGGGGAAAGCTTCCTTAAGTGACTAATAGACTCATTTATAAAACACTTTCTATTTCAGTCATGTCTCTTTAATCAAAGACCGTCTAGTTAATGAATTATGATCACATTTAGGGTGATTTGGTTGTAGAAATGAATGAGGATTTAGAATGGGTCACCAAAATCAGACCCAGATATTAGAAGGGTTTTCAATGATTCTCATATTTCTTTCGAACTTTAAAGAAAATTATTAGGAACATATACAGTCCCACAGATGTCAACAAATAAATACCATCAGCGTGTCTTCTTTCTTTCCTCAGCTGAAAATCACATGGCACCGACTGAAAGCTATGAAAAATGCTCTTCCTCTCACAACATCTGGCTTCTTGGCAGCCTTGACTGGCTGTTTTCATTGGCTATTTCTGCATTGCCTACAAATCTCTCACACCGTTGTTTGGTTATTTGCGTTACTTTGTATTCTTGGAACATGTTTAATTTAATTCCATTTGATTACTGAGAAATTCTGGACTTCAATTTTACTGAAAAAAAGGTGCAAGGCTTGAATCTCATCCTTGACTGCCAAGATTTCTTTAGAGTAAAAGAGAAAGAGTGCCAAAGCATGAATGTGAGGTGCTTTCAAGAAGAATTTAAGGAGTAGAGAGAATAAACTATCCTGCAAAAAAGCCTGCCCCTCCATCATCTGATATGTGATTTTGATCTTATTTCTCTATGGCTTTTTACCTCTCTCAGTCTAATCCACAAGTTCAGTAACAAGTCATCATCAAATTCCAGGTAAACTTTTACCTTATCTTCTGTCAGCAAAAAGCACTTCCTAAAAATCTGCATCAGAGCTTCTGAGAACCATTTTTCTTGAAAATCCTAAAATAATTCATTCTTTGTATTAGTTTTTTATCTCACTGTAATCTCTTCATAAGCAGTGTGAACTAATTCTTGTATTAAGATTCATGGTAGAAAGAATGACTTCATATCTCTTACCTAATTAAAAAAACAACTGTATTAAATCTTCAGTACAAGAAGAAAAATATTATTCTACAGCTATTTTCTAGTCCTCTGACTCTAAGTCTTTTGACCTACTCTGTAGTGAATGATATCCAAGTTAAAACAAAATGTTTGAGAACAGGTATCAAATGTCCAGGCACCTGAAGCTGGAATAACTTTTAAGATGGTGAACTGATGTCACTGATAAAAGGGAGATCAAAATTTTCACTAAAGAAGCCAGTAAGAATACATGTACAGAAAACACAAAACACTTTTGGCCACTATGTGTAAAATTCCAACCTCATTTTAAACTTGCTTTGGAATGTTGTGATTGGAATTGGACACATTTAAGTATACAAAAAAACCTTCTCTTTCCTTCCATCCTGCCACTTTTGAGCAATTAATGTTTTTTATGCATGTATGCACATATATAAAATTTCACAATCAACAGAAATTCCAAAACATTCTTGCATCTGTCATGATGTTGCATTTCCAAACAAAGTGATATAATACTTCCAAATATGACACGAGCTCCTTAATCTGATAGCTGCTGGTGAGAATTCTGGTGGATTTTGGTATCACTGCTGAACAGCAGTAAGCTGGGAAACTTGTCTGTACTCTGTGAAGTGCAGGGTTGCTAACCTCTGCAGATGTACTGTATGTAATTCATTATGCTTGGAAGTCTCTCCTCCAAGGAGCAAGACTATAGAAGTCAAGCAACCTTGACTGCCTTTGACATTGCAAAGTCATAGCTCCCCAAACTGGTGGTTGCTTTATGCTGCAGAATTTGGAAGGAGTAGAATCAGTGAAATTCTCATTTCCTATCTCCACAAGAAAGAGGCTCCCCACACCCTACGTGACACATCTCCGGTCTCCACCAGAACTCCTCCATCCCTCCACTCTCTCATATCTCCATCTTTTCTGCCTCATTTCCCTTTTAACTGTAAAAGAAATAGCACATGTCACAGGTCGTTTGATGGTGTCTGGACAACAGGACAAAAGGAGGTCACCACTCTCAAGCATATGGTTTAAAATTTTCCTCTGTGACATATAATTTTACAACTCTCACTTTTTCATACAAGCACTTTCCATGACATGTGTCAGATTTAACTGTCTTTGAGACATCTTCATGAAAAGCAATTGAAATTATGTCAGCAGATTTGAAGGATATTAGGAGATAACCAGAAAAGATTGATGGAAAAAGTTATTGCTGAAGCTTTGTTTCTTAAGAAAATAAGGCTGAAACCAGGCTCTTCAATTTAGCAGAAAGGAAGTTATTTTAATATCAATAACTACTTAAGAAAAAGTTGGCAAACACTGAAATGTCCATCAGGACTTAACTTCATGTTTGGAGCAAAGACTACTGTCTATGTAAGGATTTATCTCACTGTGAGCAAAAGTTACCATGGCAACAGCACTCTGAAAATAATTATATAAATAATAGATGAAAGATTTTATGAGTGTACATTATAGCTGCAGTTCTTATATAGACTTATTTAGCTACATAATTGAAGAAAAGGGTGAGGGGGGGTTTGGTGCACTTATTTATTTGCCTTGCTCAAGGAAGTCAACATTTGCTTTAGTAGGCTTCTACTAAAAATTATTAATCCAGAAGACAAGCATTATCCAAACCCCTGGCAAAGGATAATAAATTTTTAGTTTCTTAAAGGCAGAGGTCAGAAACACAGGTTCTGAGCCTCTCTCAAAACTGTGAAGCAAATTAAAGCTGCCTCAATGAGACCTTTCAGATTCCACCTGTACAGACAAATTCCCAACAGGTGCAGTATCACAAGAGAGCAGTTTTCATGTCCTTCTTTACACACTAAGCAGAGGATGGGACCATAGAAAAGGTAAATAACTAATGTATCTGGCCTCCTTGCATCTCTGGCTACCTTCATTCAACCCATGCTGGATAAAGCTCATATAGATTAATCTGATCCCCGCCCTTTTCTGGTCATTCTCCAAGCACATGCTCCACATGTTAATAGATGAATCTGAGTAAATATCCATATATATTTCACATGCTCTCAGGGCCATTCCCTCTAGTGATTCTCCATTGAGAGCTCTCTGGTTGACCACATGCAGAGCTGTCCACACAAAGCACTGGGGAACTGAGTGTTGAATATTTTCATCAGAAGGTACTGAAACCTCTTCAGTGGAACTACGGGGGTTTTTGTGTGTAGGAGTGCCCTTTAAAACTGAGAAACTGAATTAGTGCTTTGGCAACAGGGGTAGGGAGGACAAAACTATTGTTCATCACTTAAAACTAGTCAGGAAGAAAATGTGCTTATGTTGATTGGGTGGGTTCATCAGTGATGACTGCTATTTTCAGCACTTCCAGTGCATCCGTAGGCATTATTTACTTGTGCAGCCTAACTGGCTAACATTATTCTATATTCTATATAATTCTCTGTATTTAGGATTAATGAAGAGGTGAACACATTGACTGCCTCATTCAGTCTCTGTTTCAGCCTATTTTGAACCATATTTTGCTAAACTACTTCTTTAGCCCTATCTAGAATTACTACAAAGACAGTTCTATTAAATTTTGTCTGTGTACATATATGTCTATTACACATATATTTGTATTTTATATATCTATAATGTCTATATAGAAAATTCATTAAATATGCAGTTAATAGAAACTAAGAAAGCTTAATTCAGTGCTGAGGTTCTAATAATTTGTATGAAATTACCTTCTGCTAATTTTTCATGACATTTCAAACTCCTCCGAGTAGAAATAAAAATCACTTTTCAACATGGCTTTAAGGTATAAAAATATGCTTTTTCTAGATTAAACTTGAATATGTGTTCAGAGCCAGGATTTGTAAAAACACTTTCCCAAAACCAGCTTCTTCTTTTTTTAGCCAAGAGGACAATAGTCTAAATTTTTTATAAAGCAAAATTGGCTGCCTGTCAGATAAGCAAAGCTCAAACTTGTTAGTGCAACGAGCCTGTATCCACCCATGTGTCTAGTCTGAACTCAGGAGTAATCTCACCAACTTTGTATTGTTAGTGCAAACATACGACAATCCTTCCAAAAATGTGCAGATCAGCTCAGATTATGAAGCAACGATGTGATAATTCTGATAAAATGATAGATGAGGCTTTTTAACTTAAGTTTTTTCTATATACGACTTCAGATGGTCAACCAAGACAGAAAATTATAACTGGTAGCTGTAAAGTATGTATTTTAAACAAATATGTATGTCTGACTAAATATACCATCTGAGTCTTTTTCTTTCAAGTGAGCAGCATCCAAGAGTGGCAGCACTTTTAAGTTCATCACTACCTAACTCTTATGGAAGATTCATAAAATTTTCCACCAATTATCTGTTCGCTAAGTTTGCTTTGCTTTGTCATATGACTGTAAGTGACAACTGGGATCAACATTATCCAGGTGCTCACAAACAAAGAAACTTCAAACCCTACCTGACCCTATAAGAACAATCTTCAGTCCTTTAAGTACAATGGCTGTAATTTCACAAAATCGCTGCCTATAGGAAGAGAATTTTTACAAGAATGGCAGAGATGTTTCTGGAGAGAAAATGACCAGCTGATCCTAGGAAGTGGACTTACCACATTACAGAAAGCAAAACTCACAAACCATAGAATCATAACATCAGAAAATGGTTTGAGTTAGAAAGGACTTCAAAGATAATCTGGCAGGGACACCTCCCAGTAGACCAGGCTGCTCAAAGCCCCATCCAGCCTGGCCTTGAATACTTACAAGAAAAAGACCTCCACCTTATCTCTGGGAAACCTGTTCCAGAGTCTCACAATGCTGGTGGTATAATGGGGGATAGTTAATAACTCTGACTGCATAAGCAACAAACACTACTGGCCATAAAACAGTTTACTATCACTAAGAGCGCATGTAATATCCATTTGCTACCTAGTTAGTTTTAGTTCTCCAAAGGAAAGAAAACACGGTACTCCTCCTTACTACTCCTCAAAGCCAAATCACAGTAAAAAAATCCCAACTTATTCTTGTCTCCTGCAGGTCAACAGAAACCATAAAATATAGACCTCTAGCAATATGTGGAACAGCATACATGACCAGGTCTCTTCAACACCTGCTAACATCTTTCTTCCACTTCCTCTGCAGAGGAAATATTGTCATAAAAGTGCTGTCAGCAAGCTATCAAATTTTATCATTAAGTCATTTTCAACTTCAGCTGCCTTCTCATCTAACCAGTGCCCCTGGAAGAGGGTTCTGTCAGTGTTTAGAAACTTTCCTCTTTTTTGCCTGTACTCCCTCAGAAAGGATCTGCTAGATCTGTAGGAAAGCCCAGACTGCTGGTCATTGTGTAGCAAGGCACCAAGTGCACACACTAAGTCTTGAATAAATAATGATTTGTGTATTCTGGACTGGCCTTTTTGGAGGTTACTGCCCAGCAGGTGAAACTGGAGCATGCTGTTTCCCCAGTTAAATTTGCTGCCCTGGCCTGGCTTACCATTGAGAGCACAATACATTGCAAAAATCCTTGAGGATTCTAACAGTACATTCCATAAAAACACGACATCGAGGGCAGAAATATTAAACTTAAATAAAGAATTAAAACTTAAATAAAGAATTGAAAGCCATGGAGATTAATTTTTTTTAGCAAAAAATTGCTACAAGAACCTTTGTTTTACTCCAGCTGCTCTAAGCTCTGCTAAAATATTGTTGTGCAAGCAGAGGTCATACCCTCTTCTAACTGACAGCTCACTTGGCCTCTGGAGGAAGGAAAACTGTGCATGCTACATGTATAAAGGAAAACATAACATAACCTGGGGTCCAGAGTAGCTTGAATTTCAGCAAGTCCATAAGGAAACAAGCTTAAGTACAATACTGAGGAGCTGACCTAGGTTTTTTGTGCTTCTCCTGACTTTTTCTTAAACTGATCAAATGTCTTTATACTTCACAGTTTACTCTGTCTAGCATTTTTCCTCATTTATTAGCAGTTCATGTTTCTTTGTCTCCCCAATGCAAACAAAGATCCTAATACTCTGCTTCAGGGTTGAACAATTTAGATTAACTTTTCACAAAGAAGTCTTAAAGATAATCTAGCACAATGAATGGCAACATAGAATTGTTTATTGTCTCAGATTTTCCTTTTTTCATTTGTGGTTATACAACTCATTGCCTGTATCATAACACTGATTTCTGCAACAGTCAGTTAACAGCACTTTTGAAACCCACACAGATTAGATAAATTTGTACGGGTCTAGATCAAACTATCAGAACGTCAAAGAGCATTATAAAAAAAGATTGGATATACAGTGGGAGTTTTGCCTTTTTGTCAGTAGAAAAGCTTATACAAGCTGACAAATTCAAACTTCCTATATATGCATCAACCAACCTTCTACATGTTTTCAGTTTATTGGATCAAAGTACATTTTATGAAATTGTTTTTGATTCTCTTTTTAAAGATCTCATCTATCCAACTGCTCCTGCAAAGTTTTCATGGAGCTCAGAGCTTTGGCAGTACCTAGTATTTCATTACCTGTCTTGTTATAATTTGTAAACAAAAAAGGGCATAACTTAAATTTTGAATTTTCATGCTTCTGACTGTGATACAGGAAACACAGAAAAGAAAATTTGTCAAGTGTGAAAGATGGAAAAGGATCCTCCAGCTAGGTACTTTTAATTTTCTAATTGGTGGAACTAGGAACACTGAGCAAATTATCACCTTCAGGACTTATGCATGATCCATGGGAAAATCAATAGACATTCCCTAATGTGGCTGATCACCCTGGCAAGGTACTCCAGAGTGGAAATCACCCAAAAGTCTGGCTTGAGAGCACTTGCTAGGGGCAAGTAGAGATGGAGGCTGCCCTCTACCAGAGCCATTTGCAGGGAGAAAGTTCCAGCCTTAGGCTGGGACAGTCCAGGTCCGATCTACCTCTAAGATGATGACACCCAACCAAATTGGATTTGAGACTCTCTCCCTAGTCCCTAGAGTGGATATTTGTGTACTGTTTAAAGGATGGAATATGAGCCAAGATAGTTTGGATTTTTCTACAAATTATTTCTAAAGCTCCTTTTAACATACATCTCTCTTTCTTCTCTCTATAACTCAGTCTTTGGGGCTTCCAAAGCACCAAAGAATTATAAGAAATGCTACTTTGTCTTCTTAAAACAGCCTCTGGAATCATGAGCTGATTAAACAGCTGAAAATATACTAAGTGTCAAAGATGATTCATTTGCATGGTCTGTATTAGCTAGATAACCAAGGTAGCCCTGTTTTTGAATATTTTTGCAACCAGAACACACACTCCAAAAGACATAAGTATTCTGGAAACCAGCTGAAGAGCTAGGAATGAGCCTTACTTCAGAAAATCATGTTTTACTTAAACTTTCATCCGGCATTTAGCACCTATTTCTGATGTATGCCTCATCTTTACACCAAAATGATACGGAGTGTAATCTACAAATACAGACTCTAAATTAGATTCTGTCATAGAGCAGAAGGTGATTTACTTGAAATGAGTCAGCATGCATTTGAAAGCCTACAGTGCACACTGAGCCCATATCTTCTATTCCTTACTCTTCCATAGTCTGTGCCAAGAGTGAGACATGCGGCTGACTTGAGAAATACCAAAAGATAAGATAACAGGCACATCCTTGGCCTGAGCGAAAGAGCTGCCTGGAGAACTTCTCATCACTGTACTTAAAAACTGCTTCTCAGCAGATAGTTCTGATAGAGGCGTGTAGCAATATCATAAGGGGCTGCTCGATGTCAGTGGGAATCCACAAATACCCTGCAGTTAGAGAGCAAAATGCTCCCAAAGGTATTAGTTATGTAGCTACTGCTCCCGTCTTACCCCTTCTGTCCTATAAGGGGCTGCAGATCAGATGGAAACCCTCAATCAAGGCTTCTCTACTAGCCTCTCACTGTCAGACAACATAGTAAATAAAAGTGCTTAGGTTGCTATTAGGCTAGAGTTGTCTGCCCTTTCTTTCTGAGACTTTTAAGGGGACCTCCCCTTCTCTCTGTGCCACTGGGTACTTGCACCGGGGTGCTTGCCCAAGCACAGATACACTGCCTTACCTCCAGGCAGCAGAAGAAAGCTGAGGCAACTTGTACCAGTGGAGGATCTGCCCCTGTATTTACAATTGATGCAATTCCAAGCATAGTCCATGTTAATAAGGCAGAGAGAAAGCTGAAGAAGGGCAATAGTTCTTACCTGCGCTCAAGAAATATTAGCTCTGTGAGTTATGCCAAGAACAGCACAGAAGCTGAGTAACTGATTGAAAATATGTGTAAGCCAATTCGTTCCCAAAAGCCCTAGAATAAATTGACTGTGCTTCTCCACTGTGGTAAAACAAGAACTGGGGCTCACTATTATTTAAGGCAAAGAAGGTGATTTATCTGTGCAGTGTTGAATTGGATTTTCTTTATTGACAGGAACGGCGGCAGCAGCAGCAGTGTTTGGGTGCTAGTGAAAGAGAGGGGAATGCAGGCCCTTACCTTGCTGCCAACGAAAACTTCTTTTCAAGATTTACTAATGTTACCTGTCCCAAACCATAACACAAACACAAGAACCAGTTCTTAAAAACAAAACACCCATTTCCAGTTCTGAGCAGAAGGTCAAGCTAACATATTTCACAAAAACAGCAGTTACTGCTCTTTCTTCAGAGCTGAACATTCAGGGTTTCCTGCTCTGTTAGGACAGGTCAAATAAGAAAAAGGGAGTCTCTATTTGCTTGTCAATGAATAGGGACTCATCTTGAGTGTTTCCTGACTGGTTCTCTGCCAGCTCATCCTGAGAGCTGGGGCCCAATTCTGCAGCAGGAAGCCTTGGCAACTTCAAAGACCCCAGCAACCTGGGAAGAAAATCAAGGTAGGTAAAGGCTTCCAGATGCTCAGCTTCTTAGTACCTCTGCAGCCAGACAGATGGAAAACCCTAGTAGATTGGAGAATCTTGTCAATTATGTTTAGGATTGTTTTGACAGGGAATAGCATTTTGATGTACTGAAATAAAGTGTGGATCTCTTCCCATGCAATGGGAAATTCCATTTTGCTAGATGATGTTCTGTTGTAAAACTGCTTGGCAGAAAGTTCTGGGTAGGAATTTCTCGAGCGCAGGGACTGGGGGCTCTGCTGCCTGTCTTAAGAGACAAGCACACAAAGTCTGCTACATAAGACACTTTTCAGCTTCCTGAAAATTGTGCCAAGTATTTAACAAGTATTTGAGCACTAAAATATATTAAAACTCTAGTGCTAGGGATCAAACTAACTTTTACTGAGTTCAGCTTCCCTTTGTGCTCTGTGAGTAAACATTTGGTAACTATTTTAAAACTCTTTGATGCACCAACAAAGCAGAAGCTCTGTAAGATAAACTGTACTTAGGTGCAAATGCCATGACTTTAGAAATATGAATATCTGCTCATGATGAATAGCATTATTTCCTCTTTAAAACGATGGAAAGTATGTCTTTAAAAGCCTTAGTCTAAATCTCTATGCTTAGGCTATTCTCAGCACTATACTGTGCTGTTGGAACCAATCCATTTTTGCTTTCCTTGAAAAACGCATAGTCCCATGCTGACTTGCATATTGTTTAGACAAGCCTAATACTTTACCCTTCATCTGGTCTATTTAAAGAAAATCAATCAGCATTCCTCTGATGAACTTCATGGGCACTGGTGGTAGATACTCGCTTAGGCTTGCCTGCTTAATGGAACACATTCTTACTCCAAACACCTATTTTTTTTAAAGTAATAATGAGATAGCAAAGAGTATACCAAAAAGGGGTCATAGGTGAACAACTATTATTGGATAGGAGCAAAATCCTTCTCAGACACCTACTGATTGCAGGTAGGAATTCCTTTCAAGGCTGAGCAATTGCCTTTAATACCTACACTTGTACTCACACTGGATTAGCTGTGCATCAGATAAAGAAAAGGAAACAGATGCTGGGGAAAAAAAAAATCAAGGAAAAGAGAAAAGGAGAGGCAGGCAGAAAAGCTACCCAAATAATGACTGTCATGCTTAGATGTTTTGGCAATGATTGGGTTAAAAGCAATTCCTTAATTCACCTTTTGAATTTATGCTGAGCTATAAATCTCTTAGCATCCCCTCCCTAGCTTTCTGTCCATCTGTCCACCATTTGATTCTAACTTCTGTGGGTGAGGACTTTACCTTCTTTATATGTCTGGAAGCTGCCTGGATTTAATTTAATCGCTAATACCTGTCAGGTCTGCACAAAGTGAGTCTATGCAGATAATTTGAGGTCTCAGACCTTTTAGATGAAGAAACACGCTTCCTGTAAATTGGCTCACTGAAACAAAATGGTAAAGTGGCAGCATGCCTCTGTCTCGTTGTTGTTCAGGAGTTTTTGCTGGCACACACAGCGAGGAATGTGCTGTCTACAATGTTATCCATGCATCTCAGCGTTGCTCTACTTTAACACTATCTGGTAATTGCATGAATTTCCAAAGGAGAAACACTTCTGCTTTGAAGTCAGAGTGAATTTATTTTGCCTCTGTCTTTCCTTTCCTTTCACTTGTTTTCAATTGGAAAAACAAAAACAAAACAACAAAAAACAACAACAACAAAAAAACCCAACCAAGCAAAAATAGCCTGTGGGCAAATATGCACACCCTCCACCATGACATCAAAAGAATGATCACAAGTTTATTTCTGTAATAAGCTTCTTGCCTTCCCTTAAGTAGTTCATTCTGCATTTCTCATAGTACTTTCAAACTTTCTCATCATGTCAACCACATTCATACCTGCCAGTTTTACCTGAACCAGTAGGTGACAGAAATTGTTTGGGGACAGCACTGGAGCAGTGCTGCACTCTGAGCCATTCCACCTGTCCAGAAGGATGGTCGCAGAAACAGCCAGCAGTGCCCACTCTCCCACCAAGGCTCAGCTTCAGCCAAGAACTGAGACCAATCTCTCCCCAGCTCTGTGAGTGAAGATAAGTCTTCATGGACAGTGACATACAACTCCATTAGTCAAATGGCAGGAGTCTATCCTTTGACAAGCCCACAGCCACTGTATTCACAGACTTTGTGTGACAGAGAGTTAATAACACAGCAGTGAGAGACTTCTCATCTTTAATACTTATGTCTACTCTGCACAGCAAGTTGCTACAGTCATGATAGAAACTAAGGGATCAATAAACAAAAAAGTTGTTGTCTCAACTGTCTCTCTCTTCTAGAGAATCTTCATAGCCTTTGCCTTTGGGGAAGAAATTACAATAAAATTGGCATTTTGCATTCAAGCTGAATTTTAACGAAAAGAAATAAACATTAAGGGAAATGCTATTTGAAAATGGCTACATGTCTCCTAAACATTATTGGGCCAATAAGTGGCAGCCCACAAAAAGGAGTTTACATAAAAAGACAGGAGTTTGTCAGCTGAGTCAACCACTAAATACCAGGAAACAGGAAATTAAATTTTCTTCGGAGATGCTGTGTGTGACTATTCGTGAAATTTGATTCCACTGAAAGTCAAAATGCACTAAGTTTCTCTAAGAGCACAAGTCCAATGGTGAGAGGGAGTCCAATTGTCCATTGCTTCAGGATGTTCCTGGCAAATAGCTGCAACACTTCTGCTTACATGAAATGTGGCAACAACAATAAAAGAAAAAGGAAAAATAAATCTCTATGTGTTGATTAAGACAAATATACAGCATGAAAAGGATGCTGGGACAAGAAATGCAGAAAGAGGTCCAAAAAAAAAAAAGGTAAAATTAAAAACATTGGTGGAGTAAAAGATGAAACGGGTACATGCAAGAAAAAGGGCAAGAAAGCCATGTGATCAGGTCAACTCCATCCTCCCCTCAGCAACCAAGTATTCCTGATCAATATTCTGAGCCTGGCAGCAGCCCTGGGCCAGGGCTATAAACCAAGGTGAAAGCCACTTGCAAAGAACTATCATACTATGAAATTACTAAGGGGAAGTTGCTTCTTCACTTCAGGGAGCTATTTGACTACATATGACTTAGTTTCCTTATAAATTTTATCTTAACAAGTGTAACTGAATGATATTCATCTTGCTCACCTATCTGTGTCTAATCCTTTTTACCCTTCTGCAAAGTGCTTTTCTTGAGTGATATCTGTCATGGGGCTACAGAACTGAATTATGTATTCTGGGTTTAAGTGTTAGTTTGTAAATGTTTCCTTTTCCAATCGATTTCTTTTTCCTTTCCAGCTCCTGCATCCAACGCATATCTTACCATTCATTACAGATGACAGTTTAATATTACCTTATACATTTCCTCTCTAGACTAGTCATAACAGTAGCTAGCTGGGAAAAGAAAAAAAAAAAGTTTACATAAGAAGTATCTGGTAAAATACTCCTCTTTTTAGAATTTTTTTTTTTCCTACTGTCATCCTTAACATGACACGGAAAGCTTTCACATCTGTAAACACTTCATCACTCCATCTGGGCTACAGTTTTACCTTTTAGTGAAAGGGATAACCAAAGCTATACAAGCTGTAAAATGTAGGGGCAGCTCAGACTAACTGTTTTCATACTCTGATATATGCTGTATCTTCTAATTATCTTGTTTTAAATTGCTTCTCTGCATGAGGCCAATGTTCTCCTGATATTTAAAGACATATTTTTTCCTCTTTATTTCAGTAAAACTTTTTTTAAAAAAAACCAAAACTTGAGGAAAAATGTTAACATTTCCTACCAATATGAGTGACCTTCTACTTTGGCTTTCATTACAGCTATTTACCTAACTCTGGTAAGTACTTCCAAATTTCATCTGAAACTTCAGCAGCGTGGATAACATTGTCACTCTGCAATTAACTGCAGTCAAGGAAAGGAGATGACAGCTGGTTTAGCAGAGTGACTATAACATTGCTTATTCTCATTAAAAAGGGAACAGCAAGACTATATCCTCTGCAAAAGAAAGAAGTAAACATATTCAAGAGAAAAAGATTAAATCAATGGAATCTGGAAGGAGGATTAGCTATGAAAACAAATACGTCCTCTCAGGAAGTACTTCTCTGTGTGGCAGATGTAACTTGAGACAGAAAAAATGAGGAGACAAAATCTCTGAGCAGGTAGCCATAGGAATGTCTATTGCAAATCACCCTGCAGAGGAGTGAGAGAAATCCCTTGGATTAAATTAAGTAGAGTAAGCATGTTCTTTCCTTTCATTTCTTGACCCATGCCTTTTTGTAAACACTGGCAGCTGAGTTGTCAATTTTGTTTAAGTAAATCCATTCTTTCCACTCTCTCTCCCATCATTTTACCTTAACTTGGCTTGAATTGAAAGTGGTTTTGGCTGACAGCAAAGCATTCCTCCCTAGAGGTTTGCAGTGGGACACCTTAACCAGACACCTCACCTTACAAGCACAATTCCCAGCCTACCTGGGGGGTCATGAACTCACCCCAGACTATACGATAGGACATGGCTCATAGTCTCATGGGATCAGGAGAGGGGACAGGCACCAACAGAGGTAAGTCAAGAGGTCTTTCTAGCAGGCAGTGAGGCATTACAGAATATGCCAAAAACAACCCAGTTCTGTCAAATACCTGAAGTGGGACATCCAGTGACACTGGCAGTTCCTTAAATTCATATCTAAGCACTTGAAAGTACATACTTCTATGACAGAGCATCCAAATTCAGAACAGAGCATTCTCTGTCTCACTGGGGAATCATCCAGTATTGTATCTGAGATACACACAAGAGGGATTATAGCCTTTCCAGTTACCAGAGATACCCCAAAATTTGTAATGGAAGCATACAGGGCTATAAGGAAATCCTTTTTATTACCCAAGCAGTTATTAGTAGTTTATTAGGCACAGTCTCTTCTTTCATACTTGTGGAAGGAACTATGTCTCTAAAAAGTCTTCGCATTGCCCAGCCTGATTCACTGATCTAATCAAAGCAATTACATCTCCCCACAGTTCTGCACTAGTACCTATATACAGCCCATCATAGCCACTGAAACACTGTAATTCTTAGCTGCCTAAATACAGGATAGAAATTTTTAAGTTTAGACTTGAGCAGAGAATAACTCCATTTTTGGGAGGAAACACATGCTTGTTTTGATTCCAATTTGAACAAAAAACTTTGGTGTTTAAAAACTTACCCAGGAGAAGAAAATACTGTTCCCCATCTAGATCTGGGGACCTCATCTCAATGGGGCTGGCTTTCTCCTACCCTTCCTCAGGCCTGGGGGACTGGCATCTAGGAATACCCTAAGGCCAGGCACCCACCTTCCCTCTGAAGCAGAGGAAACCCAGACAGGGAGCTGGAAGGCAACTTATGCTCGAGCTCAGCCAGGGCTTTGGTGAATAGTTGTCACATTTGGACAGATTACCACTTGTGGGCTTCAACAATCTTTCATTTTATTTAAAAAGAAATCTTTCACATTTTTTTGTTGTGTCTGACCAGGTTGTATCACACAGGCTGGACAGAGATAAATCTTTGCAATATATCAGTTTGAATAACGCTCTGAAGCCAAACATCTGGAAATATATATTTTATCAGCGTAGCCTATGTCAGACAAGCTAATGTTGATACTTTAACTGTTGCTATCTTTATTTCCAAGACCTGGATCATGTTATGGGAATTGCAGAGCTCATGGCAAAATGACTGATATGAAACTGCAGGAATTTTAAGCCCTTAGGGGGTAATGGTATGCTTCAGTAATCCGATGCAGAACTGAGCTTCATGCTGATTAAGCAGAGTGGCCATCTTAAAATGATTTCCAGAAAAGCATCTCACTTCTAAAACACTTTTGTTTCAAGAACTTTGTGGAGGCAGCACAGACTCCGCTTCTGGCATGAATTAATATTGAATTGGTCTTTATGTTAACAAAGACACTCTCATCCTCTTTGTTCCTCCTTTTGGCTATCCCCAGTATCACTAAACAGTTCTTTTTGACAACATAAAGAGTTTTCAGCTTCAAATTATTTTGCTTTTCAGTGTTACCCTTCCTTCTCTCTTGTTTTTCAAGGTAAAATGATTATCCATGATATTACAGCTTGAGAAGGATGTTTTTATTATTTCCATTCAAGGTAGAGGACTCTATCTAGACAATCCTCTTGATGTAAGCCTGTTCAGATGTTCTGAACTTGCCTCATACATTACCACACATACAATATGTCCTACATTTCAATGGATCAGTATTTCAGTAAGTAACAAGTTAAACAACCCAAGCTATACCTACCAGCCTTGTAGATAGGAAGCTATACTTTCACCTGTAATAAATGTACTGCTAACTTCTCCACTAAGCAGAACATGATTTTCTACTACTTATCCAACAGCCCACTCCTAGAGAACATTTTATGACTATGTATTTCAAATCTTGATCTGTGGGAAAGCCCAAGTCTTGGCACAAACATAAACAGTGGCAATAAATTAGACATAAACAGGGTGTAACTTTGCAGGATCCCAGGGTCTATCTAAATTTACTGGCTCTTTGCTGCAGCTTTGTGAGTAATGGTAGCATAAAATATTTTAGTCTACTGGCAAAAGTGTGAACTCAGAATGATTGAGAAGTACTGTAACTGACTGTTCTGATTAACGGTGGGTAAATTACCGTTAATGCGGGTAATAAATGCCATTAGCAATAATTTGCTAAATAACAGCTCTATAGGCTCTGCTCATGTTGAAGTTTTGCTAGAAACAATGACTGACTAACCTTGGCAAATCCCAGGTTTTGATATGCTTCTCCCATGGCTGCTTCAAAGCACTGCAGGTTGCAGTGGGCTGTGCACACTCATGCCTTGCTGTTGCTCATTGTAACAGCTTTATTTTATCAGCTATTTCCCTTTTCTTTCAGCTGGAATGACAAATGCAATATATTTAGGTTTTAAAGCAGGCAATATTCCTCTACTGCCTCCAGTGAGGTGTTTTGTCATGACATGGGGACCTGGTATTACAACAAATTTCAGTGCTATCCTGTGAATGGGACCCTTCAACAATGGAAACAACATTGTGAAATCTGCTGGAATCATTTGGATCTCCACAATGGTTACCTTATTTTCTGCTCCCTACTCCTGTGAGACACCTTTGCATTTCCACCACTAACAATATACACTCATGTAACTCTACCAACTAGGCACACCAAACTCTGTTAGTAAATGGATCCATCCTGTTGTCCTGTGTAATATGCCCTTATGTGAAGCAAAAGTGTACTGGTATTATACTTTGTTGCAATGAGGCAGACTCATTGCTACTAGATATTATAGAGAGGGATACTGAGCAGTAAAGTTGCACCTTTAATTACAATATTTAACAATCCATAGTGACATAAGCTATTACAGAGGTCACTACACAGTATCTTCACTGGAACCTTGAGTGCTCATCTCAAATAATTCCATCATACTTTATCACAGCACCATGATAAAAAGCTATTACATTCTCATATGCATGCAAATTTGGGGTGAATTTCATCATACTCTGTTGCTTCAGCTCATCCTGTCTGGTAATGAACTCCAATTACAGAATGTTGCCTCCCTGCTTTCCTAGTCTTGGGCATTTCTAGCACATATTTTAGCACATAATTGGATACAGCTCTGGTCTCCAGTACTTTGAGATGCACATGGACCAAACATGCTGCACCTAACTCAATGACTGTGGAATGTGCCAATGTTCGCAGAGAGGTTGTGTGACTTCTCATCAGGGAACAAAGCCAGCTCCAACAGGAAATGGTCAAAAGAAATGTTTCTACAGCAAAAATGAGCTGATCGTTTTCTCAGTCAACCTAATGACTCTTCACAGCCAAATATTTCTGCTTATGTGGCTTTGGTCAAGTGTCATGTGAAGTGTTGGGAGATTGAGCAAGTAATTTCTGGCAGAATATTGGTCTTTGAGAATATTCAGATATTGAATAGCACTGAGATGTCAGTTAAAGCTTCACGATATCAGTAACAAGGAGCCTGTTGGGGAGAGCTGTTTCACAAAATGAGATGCAAGAATAGAGATTGACAGTACTCTGTGGATAAATGGTGAAACAAGAGAAAGGGAAGTACTTAAAGAAGCACATATGATACTGGAAAAATAACATAGTAATTATTTGAATCTATTAGACTTACATTCCAACAAAAGTAAAATGGCTTTTTATTCCCAGATTGATAGCAATGTATTCGTTCATGCTCATCATATTTCCTATTTTCATTAGAGGAGAACTATTCTGCATGCAAATAAAAATTCAGGTTCCTAAAAGATAGCTATCTCACAAGAAGCTGCTGTTAGATAGTTTAGTCTAAGTATGCTATAAGTGAAATAAATACAATACACTCTTAATTTGATAGTTTGCCATGTGATGCAATTTTAATAATGCATTTTTATTAAATTTTACTGTTTCGGTTATTTGAAATAGTGTGCAGATATGAGACTTCTGGTCTCTGCAGAGCTGAATGACAAAGTAGACATAAAGATGTTATTTTGTTTATGTCTTGAAATTATTCTTTTGAAAAGACAGTAAGTGCTCCATCTCAAAAAAGAAATCATTCTTTTGAGGAACATTTACATCTATCTCATGTTCACACATCCTCTTACCTATCTACCTATCTCAATTATTCATCATAAAACTTTAAATGAACTTTTCTCCTCTCTAGATAGCCTTATAGAAAGTCTGCTCCACATTGCTACACATCCTCACTGCCACAAAGACTTTATCTGTAAGTAGAATTCTTTTTCTGGCCTTGTTCCCAGACAATTTGGAAAGTACATCTGTACTTACTGAGATTCAGTTGCAGTTTGCTGTGCTCTTGAGACAAACCTCAGAAGAGCATCAAGCATCTCAACTGTCCAATGCAAATTCATTGTTTTACAAGTGCATGTCAAGTGATTTTATGGAAAAAAAAGATGTATTTTATACTCTTTAAGTCCACCTCAGTATTTATAGAAGTTATGTCCTATTCCAGTGCTCGTTGTATCTAAGAAATGTCAGCAAACTCCCTGCTACTCTGCAGCTTTCTCATTTCTTATTGTAACATTGGTAAAGTGGTTTTGTGTGTGCGTTGTGGTTTTTTTTCCAACAAATGTTGTTTAAAATACCTTTTTCTTTACTGTAAGGCTATGGTACAGCACAAAAGAAATAACAGCTAAGAAATTATAGTTCTACACAGAAATAAAGGTTTTACTAGCAGAAAAGATTTTGCTATAAGGATTGCTGCTAGATCTTTGCCATGCCTTTGGCAAATGTGAGGTAAAATTTTCATACAGTATGAGTGAACTCGTCACAGAGCCACCTGAATGAGCCAGCATCTCATGGCATGAGCACTGTCTTAGCATACAAGGTCATTAAGTAGATATGGGGAGGGGGGCAAAGAAGTCTGGAGCCTTGCCTACATCTGTTGCCTTGAGACAAAAAGAAAAACTACTTTGGTTTTTCATATAGATGCATCACATTGTCATATAGAGGGAACCTCTGGTTTATAGACCCCAAAAAATGAACTAACTACTTGGAGGAGTAAGTGGAACCAGCTTTGGACCCTTAGATATATGGGTTAATAAACAGTGCCATGAATAAAGGGTAGATTTCTGAGGCATTTTAAATAATTAGGACACAATCTGTTTTCAGGAGGATATTCAGTTAGAAACTACTTTAAATGTTTTTTTGTGGAATTACTTAATCCCTTCTGTAAATGCAGTCATAATGGAAGAAGAAGGGAGAGCAACTGAATGGTAGGCATAAAGTTTACAGCTCTTGCTTTCATGGACTTCCATTTAGAAGCATGCTAATACAGCTATTAAAATAAGCTGCTAAATGGATCAGTAAAATTTTATAATGTTTCATTTAAGAAAAAACATTTTTCTAAGATTTTTCTCCAGGAAAAACTGGAAGTATGCATTTAAATAGTGTAACTTTTGGTTGTGAGGAAATTAAAGAATCGGAATCTTCATTTTTAAGGTCTTTTCAGTAATTATAATCAATGCAACTTGAAAGACAAGATTTGAGGGGTAAATGTTTAAAATTCAATGGAAAATAGATTTTTGGACTTAAGTGTTCCTGTGTAACTGTATTCTGATAATGTATGTGTGAGAACAAAATTAATTGCATAGGCTGGAAAATGGATTGCTTGCATGTAAAGTCCTTTCTTAATTAAGTTAAAATTAGGGGTTTCACTCTTCATTGCCCTGAGTATTGTGTGTTTATTTACTCTTAAACCAAGTGGGTGTGAAATTTCACTGCTGTAATGTCTTTGCAGATTGTGTACACAAATTATAAATAAATTCGAGGCAGTTTCAGGCATTGAAGGATGCTTTGTGCTCGGATCCTATCAACACATATGTGTATGTTTGGGGCATATTTTCTAAAACAACAGCACGCACTTTTGTGTAAAATACTTGCAGAAAGTAGGCTGTGCTGAAGTTAGCAGGTCAAGGACAGATACTTTGAAAAATAGAAGCCAAAAGTGTTATGAATTGTAAATTGCCCCGTAAAACCCTCATATTTTCTCTCTTTAAAGCTTCTAGTTTGAAAAGAGATACTTGCCAGACTGACTGCCTGAAAAGCAAAGCTAAAAAGAAATTAGGAGTAAAGTAATCCTATAATGCTTTTTTCTTGCTGTGCTTAAAAATGCAGATGACAATCTACACCACAGACAGACTCCATAGCAATGTAAATACAAAAGTCACCCCCAAAAAACAGAGGTGAAACATGAATATGCGAATGTTCCTACTTATCTCTCACGTACAGCCACTGTGGCCTTTTATTTCATGCTCAGCTAACATAAATCTCCATTTCAAAGAAACTAATAAAACTTCACAAAACACAGAATTTCCTTTATTTAAAATCAACTCAGTTGCCTTTTTGTAGTTTCAGCTAAATCTATTAAAATCGTACAGAATGACCTCTTAAAAAGAAAGAAATTACTTGAAAAATTAACTTAGCATGACAAAACATGGTTGTACACACTTTGTAAAAACATCACTTTTTCAGGCAGAAAGAATTTATATCAAAATTGCTATTATCAAATAATTGCCTATGAACTTCTTAGCATAGAAAGGAAACTAGAAACCTTCACACTTGCTTTTAAGTAACAGCTACAGAGGACAGAATTGTGGCTTTACAGCTCTTACTATGAATATTCTGCCATAATTTTGCAAAAGCTTGCCCAGGCCAGACACAGCCCTTGGCAAACCCAGCAGCAAAAATGACACTCAGAACAACAAAGTGCTACTTTTGCACAGTGTGGATTCGCTTCTTTGGAAACCGAAGCATTTAACCTGTTCATGTAATATCCTAGGAGGCAGACTTTGACTTAAGAGAAATAAATGAGAAACTCCACTTGACACAACCCTGTAAGTCTCACTGTCCCTGATCATTCAGTGCTTTTCACAGTGACCTGCGCAGCTTCTAAGTGGGAGTGAAATACCACTGAATTAAACCTCCCCATTCATTTCCACTGCTTGCAGTTTCTTTCTATAGTTACTTTATGAACATTACACTGATATGTTTGCTTTGATTTCTGGGCTATCTGAGGCTCAAGTTTTTATATTGGCCTGCTGGACCTTGTCATGTCCTCTTCTCCAGAAAAGAAGACTGTCACTGAAGCTGGGAAGCCACTCCCAATCACTTCACACTGCTTCAGAGGCTTTGCAGGAAAAGGAAAAAACATACACATGGATGAGCGTTATGGGTTTTTTGTAAGGGTAGGACTTTCCTGGATGCCCAACTGGCTGCACAAATCTTCTTAAAATTATATTACCTAACATCAGTTTGCTACACTGTGGTAGAAGAGGTGTTAAATCTTCCATATTGTCAGTAACAGAATCTGTGTTACAACATCTGCCGTGCTCTCTGCAAAAACTAATACCAAAGCTGTAGCCTCGTACTGGCAATTTACTGGCAAGAAGCAAGCCTATTGGCATTTATTAGTTGAAAAACCACCTCCAATGTGGTCAGAATCAGGTTATTCTATAATATGTCTGCCATTCAGACTACATATAAGAAAGAAATTCTTTACAGTGAGGGTAGTGAAACACTGGAACAGGTTGCAGCGGTTGTGGATGCCCCCTCCTGGAGGTGTTTAAGGCCAGGCTGGACAAGGCACTGAGCAATCTGGTCTAGTGGCAGGGGGGTTGGAACCAGATGATCTTCAAGGTCCCTTCCAACCCAAACCATTCTATGATTCTATGAGTCTATGATTTGCTACTTTGGGTCAACCTGGCACTAGCAGGAGAGAAGCCTTCGCATGATTTTATCAGAAACACTAAGTAATATCACAGCACAGTGCGATTGTTTGCTTGATTATCCTAGCTCATCCAGGAGGACAAATTTACCTAAGATGTTGCAGAAGGAATTTTTCTGTCCAGTTAACTTTTGAGACTATTTACAGATACCCAGAGCAACAAATTTTTCAAAGAGCTATAGCTACAGTATCACTTTCCCCACTGTCCCCTTGCTGCTTCTGCAGAAAATAGACCACATTTTCTTCCAGTTTTGTAGCAGACAACAATAATGGCCATTTTTCTTTACTTGACAGCAGCGTAAGTTGCCATCTGGTGTGTTGCCTTACTGGCCAAAATTGTAAAGACGCTGTTTTGATGGGTCACTATAGAAATAATGCTTTCAGGCAGACATTGCTGGTCAACAGGTTCTTTTGAACACAATTTGTGGATGACAGCATTCCCCCATGAATCTCGTCTTGCCCCAGTTTTTGAAACATTTTTACAACGAGCTTGTAGCCAACAATCATCAAGCCATTCAAGTAAGGCTGAGAGAATTCATAAAAAATTAAAGGCATCTTGCACTTGGACACACAGTCACCAGTGACAGTACCAGAAGACAAAAACTCTGTGGCAATCTAACAAGGACAGTGTCACCATCTTTCTACCCTAATCATGCCAGAGATTCACAGAACAACTGCTTCTTGAATGGCTTGCAATCAGTACAAGCTTCCAGCTGGGATGTCAACTCTACACAGTGTAACTCCCCTAAACACTTTCACCCCTTACCAGCCAAGAACATTGAGAGCAAAAAGGGCCTCCAAAATAGACATGCAAGCCCAGGTAACATGCAAACAACGAATTAGTCAGTAATAGGCCTCTGCTACTTAGCTGGCAAAAGCTGTTCTCCTGGGAAACAAAATGCCTCCCACACAAAAGCAGCTGATGAGCAAATGGAAAGAAAAAGAGAATAATAACAGTGTTCAAGAAACCAACAATAAACCAGTAGCTGCCTTCTGACTGTTGTGCCCTTTAGCATCAGAATCACTTCCTTGATGAAACTGGTGATAGAGAATTGCCACATTCCAAAATGAATTTGGAGGCAAGGTTTACTTTGGTTTACCAGCCGAAGCATGATTGGATGAGTCTCCTGAATTGCTGAGATGGCCACACCAAGATAAGCAGAACTGGTAGAGGATCTGTTCTGGTTCCAGTGGGAACCTCACAGGAACCCACTGTGATTCAAGCTGCTACAGCACCACTGAGGATGCCAGTCATCAGCCAGAACTGTTGCTTCTCTTGTGCTGGATAATCAAGGAGGCACCAAGGAGCTACATTTTCTTCAGCTTTTGTTGTATCATGTGCACATGCATAATAGTGAATCACAGTACCTGTATAGGGCAAAGACAGCACTGTACAAATGCCATAAGAAAGGGGGATAGGCATCCAGAGGAACACAGCATCTGAATGTCAGATTCAGCACTGAGCAGGACACTACACTGGCTTTGCTGAAAAAGGGAGGGTTTGTTGCTTGCTTGTTTGCTTTGTCTTTGATATGATATTCTTCCTCTCATCAAAGTCTCTTTCAAACTGACTTAACAAAAAGAATAAAAGATAAAGCGGAGAGTTCTTGCACATAGTGAAATAAGGAGATGCAGCTGCCAGAGCTGAGATACTGGTCTAAGTGAAAGGGGAGACAAGGTGTCATCCATCTTTTCAGCATCAGAGACAGGGTGGTGGAGGGCAGCAGTGTAAATTAATGCTTTATTTCATTAGGATCTGCCTAAACTACAAAATACTTCCCAGGAAAAGAATGGCTATTAAACTTGAGATCTAACAAGGGCATGATCAGATTTTAATAATATGCTTTAACCCAGACACAGACTAAAGCTAAAGCACATTTTAAACGGCTTAGAACTTAGTCTGACCCCACCAACAAGGAGCATTTCACACTGTGACAGAGCTGTTTGAGCTATGGATTGGGAGCAGGTAGGAGAAGCCATGCTATTGAGTTAAGTACACAAATCTTTAAGCAGGTGAAACTTCAGATATCTAATTGGATCCCAAGAGAGATTTTCTTTCAAAATGCATTATTCTCCCTAACTTGCTATGACAATTATTAGTTCATATTTCACTATGGAATATACTTTTCTACTGTGTGTATATATTAGCTTTGAAAATACTAAATCATATTCAGATTCAAAAGTTTGTGACTGTACTTTCACTAAGATAAAACAAATACCTCATGCTTTCTGGAGAGCTACATTAGTTTGCTTTGAAATACCTGTTTTATAAATTACTTTTTTTTTCTTATGATATATTAAGGACAGGGCGGTTGGAGTATAGGATAGCTATGGAGCATATTAACAGAATTTTCATTCCTAAAAGCTGCATTGACAGACTGTCTTTACAGAAAAGCTGCAGCTTTTGTCACTGCCAAACAGACAGATGCTAAAATATCCTCTTTGCACGCTGACAGTCACTGGGTGACCACTAAAACCCCCAACATTATGCCCTGTCTTCCATTAACTTAATAATTTTTTTCTTTTTTTTCTTTTCTTTTTTCTGACTTTTATCAAAACAGGCTTATCTGTCTATTTTGAAAGAAGCAGCAAAAACATCTAGAAAAATAAGTTATCTGGCTCTGATGTTTTGAATACAGCCCATATGTCACGGAGACTTAGAGAGAGATCCAGTCTGAGACGTGCTGATAGGGTGTCACTGACAATATAGCTTCCCAAGGTCACCAATTTGGTGCTTCACAGAACGCCAAGCTCTGCTGTTGTGTTGGAAAGAAACCATCAGTCTGATGAAGACAAATGTTAAGTATGGCAGCAGATTACAGAAGTAAGAAAATCTCCTGGGACTTTTTCAAATGCTTCAAGCAACCTGAAGGCAGATGGATCAATATCTAGGAATTATTGTTATCTGCTCTGTATGAGCTTTATTAGTAAAGTCAAAGTAAGTGCATTAAAACTGTTGCAAAGAATGTTAATAGCTTTTCTTACAGTAATAATCATTAGATAACACCATAGTATAATTATGAAGTGCATTAGATTTCTTTTCAAACTGCAGCCAGCTGAAAATTCAAGATTCCTGCACAGAAAACATCACAGCATTAGCTTCTTTAGCCACCAGATCAATTTTACATTTAATGGGGAATAACGTAGGTTACTTGATGGTCTTTAGGGACCTTTCCACAATAATCCACTTGACGAGTGAGGCAGACAAGTTTACAAGGTTTATAATGGATCACTGGTGCTATTGTGGACATGATGGAAATACCATATATAACATAAATGTTTTTTAGCAAAAATTATTATTGCTTCATAATCAGGTGTAGGTGTTAGTCTCTGATTTGGCATCGCTTGGACATAACGAGCCTATGGTTCTGCACATACAGAATATAAATATAATGATGTTTTTGTAAGGGTTCCAGACGTCTTGCCTGTATATGAAATGTAAATACTGTGTTCAATCTTCAGCCCTTGAAATTGGGTGTGAAGGAGGGATTCTGTTTGGACCTAAATACAGGCAGGCTTTATTTGGGGGCTATATTCCTATGGAAGTGCAGCTGTTCAAACGCTCTTAGCACCCAACAAAGACAGCATTGTTCTGCAGAAAAGCCTTTGCTGGAGTCGGTAGGGCTCAGGCCAGCTGTAGGTGGGACGACTGCAACAGCAAGAGCCTGTTACTCAGTGACACACTGAACAATGCCCAGTGGTTTCTCAAACTGATGATGGACTGCATCTGGCCAGGGCAACGAGCAAGGGGGAAACAAAGACCTTGCTCAGACACGGTGTTTGGTGTGGATGAGCACCAGCACTCCTGCAGTTGACAGAGAAAAGTTTCTAACCATTCTAGATAGCATAGATGGCCAGTGGGACCTTTGAGACATCACAGCATCACTGTAGCAGTAATGCTATTACTCTAATTGTTGATTCAAGGCAAGGAATAAAATTCTCATGCAACTTGAGATGGATGCACAGAAAAAATCCTAATACACTTTAGAGAGCTTTTTTCAAGCACCCTTTTCTCAGACACTTCTGATACTTTACTGATTTATAAAACAGCAGAATTTGGGGACAATGTATTGATTTAGCAAGACAAAAAAGTCAGTGGCATAGAGTACAAGGTATCATATACCTTGTTCTGTTTGTATTCATACACGAATTCTGTAAAACAAACCACAGGAAGGAAAATCTGATATAGGAGTTTCAAGCTAGCCAGCAGTTCCTGGCCTCGGGAAGCTGTTCTCTCTGAAGAGTCATTTACTGATACAGAAAACAGAACAGACAGAAAACTTCATCTGTTGCATCTCAATGCACCACAAAATTCATAAACTTGTAGCATGTTCTGAAAGATTAAAATCTGTCAAAATGTTAAGAAGAACATCCCAGAAGCTGTGCTATGGTACTGTCTGCTGGTATTGCTTTCACAGTTGGAAATTTCACTTGAGGACTATAAATCTTCCTGTTTTGAGCCATGGGCCTAATCAAGGGGAATAAAAAGGTGATTACAAAACACTAACAAGAATTTCTTCTCCATTTATTGGAAATAGTTGGCATTTTCTGTGAAATAATATCTGGCTAGATGGATCACCAATACAATCTGCAGTGCCTAGCAGTCATGTTCTTGCACAAGAAAAAAGCTTTGTTTGAGAGTAAAATATGATTGCCAAGAAGGTCTTCCTCTGTAATTGTTTTGGGGTTTTTTTGTTACAGAGTTGGCAGTAGAACAATAACTTTAATACATTTTTCCTGTATCTTAGCTAAGGCTATACACAACAGAGTCATCAATAGTCCATAAAAATGCTAGTTAAGAGGTTTCATTCATTTTACAGAGACACTGGAGTAATACATGCTAACGCTGTCCCTCTGTCTTTCCTCCTTGAGTAGTTAGACTCCACCTGGACTTTTGAATCTAACTTTGAAGGAATTAATGTATTGAGTCCAGTTGGTCCTGGGTGCAGCTCCTGTTGGGAGACTGGCAACATGATAAAAAAAATGTATTAAAAGAGGAGCAGAGGAGATAGAAGATAGCTAATTTGACCCTACTCTTTGAAGTTCTAACACTTAGAGGTATCTCATGCAAGGGTATCCATGAACATGATGCACTCTTCAGTACTTCATTCATGTATATCTATCCCCAGGGATTGACTTGCTGCAGCCAAGGGCAGAGTACATATCTCCATTTCTTGCTGCCATGATCCTCGTATTAGATCCAGAGGCTCCCTCCCCCACATTTTTGTTTCTTTCTTTCACATCATCCTATCATTACAGAAAATTAAAAGAGAACACTGTAAGGACGGTCCTCCATTCTGACATGGCTGCAACACCTCTGGAGATGGAAATACAGAATAAAGTCTCTGCTTTTTCAGTTTTCTATATCTCTTATTCATTTTCAGTCAAGATTAGTCTTAATTTCTTAAAGAATATCAAGGCACAAAGTAGAGCTTACATGATGTTATTTTCAAATATTACTTACTTTTCTCATCTAAGTGAATGGTCTAAAGTTATGTAAATTGCTTTAGTTCTTTTGGTTTATAAACCAATAGCTGGTCTTACACTGGTCCTCTGCTAAGAATGCCTTGAGTTTCACTAGAAACGATGCAATCAAGACCATTAAACTCTCAATATGTATCTTCTTTTTGGAACTGAAATTGGATTTAGTAGTTTCAGATTTGGAATGTTTGGAATGTTAGGGTTTAACTATTAGAAAATAAAATGGATGATACAGGAAATCACATTACTCATGCATGCACAAAAATTCATGACTAAAATTTCAACCGGGTTATGAATAAAAGTTATCCCCTGAGTTTCTTGAGGTCCCATCCTAGAAGTTACTTTCTTCAGACCTAAGACTGCCCCAGGTCACCTGCTATATACTCTGAATTTATTTCATATTAGGTATAGTACTGGATATTTGGTATCTGGTACAGTATCTGGTACTCTATATAGTATTTTAATTTACTTCTCCAGTCACATCCTGCCTCTGTTGCAATTAGTGAGGTTTTTGTTTTTATTTCTTACAAGTATCAATTTTCATGACAACCCAAACTGTTGCAGTGAGCTTGGATCAGCAGGAAAACTATTGGTTTTAGAGGGGCACCTACTTCAGTAGAGGTCCCTGCTAAAAGCAATGGCACAGAGCTGGGCCATGCTTAGTCAAGATAAAGAAGCAACTGACTTTGGAATGCTCCAGGGTGACTGTCTGCTGAGATCACCCAAGACATGTGATATGTCCAGAAGCTTCTTCAGTCTAGTATTACCTCCATACTCCCTTCCCTTACCTTCTCCCTTCCTTCTGTAAGAACAAGTCAGGACACCAGGCTAGGGAGTGAAAATAACCAGGCTTTTTAACTTGGTGAGTATCAATCCAGAGCTTTTTACTACTCTAGTTTGCTTTGTAACTAGCTCAAATACACCATCTGAAGAAACACATGAGGAGAAAGAAGTGAGCTGAGGAGACAGGAGTGTATGTGGAAGGAAGGATTGCTTTATTCCACAGCATATCCATTATGCCACCCAGAAATATGCAGTGGCAGTGGGAAGCACTCACTGCTGCTTGTGCAATATCTAAAATCTCTCACCTAATTGAGACAAACTGGATCTAATCTTTAATTATTTTACAGCATACATTGTCTTATTTATGAAAGGAATATATCATTAAAACCAAAAGATTTTCTACTACATCTTTATCCAAGACAACAACAATTACCTTGTTTTAACCTTGAGGATTTGTTCCTCAGACTTCATAGATCATGCAAGTCAATTATCAGATGAAGATGTAGGTATTTGTCATTCAAGGCTGTGGCACAAGGAACCTGGGGCCTCTGTGTAGCTTCACTGCTGTGACCCCAAGTCTGCAATCAGACACCAGCACAGTTTCATGTAAGAGCTTACTCAAGTGGAACTGATTGCAGAGTTAAGACCTAAATCTACTCATCGAAGTGCATAGCAGGGGCAAGGTCCTAATAAAGAGACTTTACTAATCTCCTTGTTTTTCTAAATGTTCTGATTAAATAAGAATGATGTGGGGTTTGTTTGATTATACAATTTATTTCAAAAACAATTTTCTTCCACCAAAAAGTCAAGGCTGTACTCATGATGCATGTTCATACTTTAAAAGCCTTTTGTGTGTGGGTCTTGCAATTAGGTCTTTGATGCTTTCAAGGACTTCTATTTTTGTAAACAGAAACCTAAAGCTCTGGAGAATGGGTAGTTTGTCACCTTCAGGTGAGCAGAGAAAAGTGTGTGAGGCTCATGGAGAGGCTGGTGTTCTCTCACCAGCTGTTCCATCTAATTGCTCCTGGGTTTTAAGAATTTGGATAAAAATATCACCCTAGCAAAGAGGAGAGGTGAACACCCAAGTACTGCAGCTAACATACACAGGATGAGAAGTTATTGCTGTGGCGGAAAGGGGACAGCAGGCAGCACAAAGGGTGGCAGAAGGGAGGCAGCTTGTCTTTCAGGGTCTATCTCTGCAAATGAATTCTTCTTCAAATAGAGGGGTAGGGCAAAAAGGAAATTTCACCAAGCAAACAGCAGTTGAAGTAGCTGCTGGGTGGACACCACCAAAGAGGCTGCTTTTCAGGAGCTCTCCCCATGACACAGCAGAGAAAGAGTGTGACAGCAGAGGTGAAGAAGCAGCCCAGCTTTCCAAGATACTGGGAAGCACAGTGACCAGGACAAACCTGGGCACATCACTTTGGACACAGTGACCACAGTGAGTGACAAGTGCAGTCTCCTCTCCAGTGGATGAGGATAAAGTTTCTGGCTGCCCAGGTGCATCCTATATGTTCTGGATATAATAAGGGGGGTAATTCTGTTGATTATAATTGACTTTTCAGATTTATTCAATCTCCCCTTCCATTCTTCACCTCCAATAATGTTTTCGTTGTTTTATAGACTTGCTGCTTTTACAGAATAAGCTTGGTGTGTGGTAGAACAAAGTATTACATGACAAAAGTATTTAGTTTCCCAGGGACCTGGACAAAAAATCAATCTAATACTCTTTGGTATTTATACAAGAAAGAATCCCTAGGTCTTTTTTTCTTGCCAGTAGCACCTGAAAAGAGTTATAAAAGGGCTCTTCTTCTCATTCATTTCCCAATGGGAAGATACTTCATTATTGCTTTTGTTACTGTAACTATGATCATACAATCTCAACAATTACAAGAATATATTTCAGCAAACTACAAATGATGAAAGGATTTAAGTGTAAAAAAATCTAATAGCATTTTTTCCTTTGCATAATGTGAAATAAAGTTATATGAACCACATCTATTTTCTTTTCCAAACCAGCTGCTAGTAGCATATTAAAAAAAAGACTTGAGAAGTTGCTTCACAAATACTTTTCTCAGCCAATGTCTAACACATGAGAAAACCCCCGTTATTCATTCAAGTGTCAAAAGATGAGTCAATCCTAAAATAACCAGACTGCATGAAGTTCATTATCTGATCCACTGACTTTTTCACACGAATCAGCGTATTTATAGCATGGTGCAGTGTATCAGCTGCCAAGAGTAAGCATACAGTAGTATTAAACTGTAGAGAAAAAAAAACCCAAAACATTTTGCATCACATTAGTGAGATTCCATTTGTATGTGCTCCTGACAAATGGCTCCCCTGCAGTTGTCTCAGCATTTACTTGCCAGACAAGACCCATTTACTGCTTCATTTATTGATATGCAATGGAAGTTACAGAATAAGTATCATATCAGTGAATCTAAAGCAGTAATTCATGGAGCTCTTAGAGACATAATGTCTGGAGAGTCTAAAAGTAAACTAACTCCAGGAGATGTTTATGAGTATTGTGAATGAAGGGGGGAAGAAAAACTACCCAAGAGCAATAACTTGATGATGAGATTTTAATTTAATTTGCAGTAATGCAACCAAACTGCACGAGGGGAAGGAATGGAGGGAACAATCACGTCCCTTAACCAACACTATTTTATCCTGCCATTAAATTGTTATAATTACACAGGATTTGTCCAGATGGCAAGTCATTTCTAAAGTCAGACCAGGTGTTCAAGATGCAGAGATAATCACAAAGCTGATGACTGTGGTGAAACTAATTAAAAAGTGTGTTGCAGTGGCACAGTGGTGCTGCAGAGAGACAGAGAGTGACCAAAAATAACAGGCTAGAAAAGATCTGATATGCTACAACAAAGCGATTTGGAAAACAGTAAAAAAAACCAAACAGAATTTAATTAATTTAAATGATCGAGGTCAGAGAAGCACTCTATTAAGCCACTAAATAATGCAATCTATCTTGGGCTTTCTAGGGCTTTTGTTTCTGTTTTCAAACACATATGGGAAGACAGAAGTGAAAGGCAGAACTAATAAAGATGAGAACCGTCCACCCAGTCAAAAGAAGGGCAAAATACGGGCACAGATGCACATCAAAATTAAATATGGGCACAAAAAACCCTTTTCATGCAGATGAACGCTGATTACATGGCCACAGCTGGAAATTACAGAGAGCTTTATTCATTAAAGACTAACTATCTTCAGTTTAGGCTTGGCTTTCATGACAGAACAACAGAGGAGCAAAGAAATGAGTTGCTGTGCTGTGCCTGCAGCTCCCCCGAACACGCTGCCCTGGAGCCAGCACGCTTCTGCTTAATGGACGCCTTCACCTTTCTGGGACCAAAAATCAATTCGGACATGAGGGGAAAACACATTTAACCGGGAAATGAGACGGGGTTGGGGAGGGGGGAGTGAAAGCAAACTTTATCAACAAGCCCAGCAACTCAACAGCCTCCATATGATAGAAAGGAATCAAAATGCCTTATTGCCAGCCTGGAGCACGTTGGTCCACCCTGCCGGCTCAGAGCTTTGTGATCATCTCTGGCTGTCTGCTCTGAAAATGTAAGCACGAACACTCACGCTGTGCCCATGGCCCTGAGGAGATCACTAATTGGCTCCGTGCTATGCCCATACATGAAGCCTGATGCTAAGGGGTCCTGGGCACAAGTAAAAGCTGAGAACTATTAAAGACAGCTCTCCATGAGGTTTTTCAGCCAAGAAAGGGAGGCGTTCCCAGCTGGTCATCTCCAGCAGAAGGGGTGCTCCTCTTTGTGCCCTTGCAGCCAGCTTCAGAGCCTGGAGATGCCTGGGAGGGATGAGGGTTGTTAACATCAACAGGCTGTGGAGATCTTAAAAACACTCTTCTGTAGTGAGCTTTTTTGTCATTACCAAATGATGAAAATTTTCTGCACCCCATCACCCCGTGCTACCACAGTGTGCTGCTCATGTATTTTGGCAGGTCTGCATGGGGAGCTTCTGCTGGAAATAGCAATTAGGATTCAGAGTCACTCTGCTGCTTGGCTTTTATCTCTGAGAGAGTTTCCAGCTGTGTGAGCTGACCGTGCTTTCTGCAAGGATGCTAGCAGTAGTCTCATCCACCCCTCCAACATTTGGAGAGTTTCTCCTTGTTGCAGTTGTCTTTGCCTGCAGAAAAGCCAGCGATTTCTTGGTGCAGAGGTGCTACAATATGAAAGAGGTAGCTGATGAAGTTGATTAATCGATTGATAGTCCAATTAATGCTGCCAGAAAGAATTTTTCATTCACATTAGTGCTAGTAATAATGTCTCGTTGGCCTCTGTCTTGATTGGAGCTACAGACTGAAGGAACCCTGCTGCTGCAATCAAATGTTTCTTCATACCTCCTCTAGAAAGCAAAAGGGGTCAATATGTTAATGACTGTGAACAATTGATATCTGTAGTGCCTTCACTTAGTCATTGATGTCCAGAGTAGAATGAGCTGAAAAAAAAAAAGTCTATTAAAAAAAATCATCTCCTTGTTGTTTTCATCAGTTTTCTGCCTGTCTCAAAACCAGATGATTCTTTAATCTATTCATCTTTGTTTGTTCTTTTGGGTTGGGTTTTATTTTCATTGACCCTGAATTTTGGACCTTTCCCGTCAAATCTAGTTATGACATTAATGTTGGGAACACATTTCCCTTGCTGGAATGAGAAAAATAAAGAGCCATAATTGGAAACAGGATTGTAGATCCTAGATAATGGTGCAACTCTATGGAAAACAATTTCCCCAGCTGATAATACAGCCTCATTCATTCCAATAGCGCTTCCTCACCAAAGAGAATACACTGCAGGGCATGGAGCTTTCCAAGTATTTTTAACCTCTTGGACAACTGTTAATCTGTCAGAAGAGTCTCAAGGCTTTTCATATTCTGTGCTTTGCAGTTTCTAGTGGATATTTTTATGGGAATGGTCATTAGCAAGTAGCCCAAGAACTGGAACTCATCTGAAGGCTGGTGCAGGTGCAATGTCCTTTACTATGGCAATTGTTTTCACCAAGTTCATAATCTCATGCACCAGATACTGTTTCAATGCTGTCTGCCTGCTGCCATATTTGCCCTTTGTTTAAACAAACAGGGGGTTTGATGTTTTATTGGAAACAGGAAAATAAAGAGAGGCTTAGGGAATATGGAAATAAAAGATTGTTTACAAATTCAATAAGGAAACCACAAGCTTGAGGTAAGCACACTACTGAGTGAGAGGAGGAGGAAAAAAACATGTTAATCGAGGTATTTTTTATTATAGGTCAAAGCCCACATACTTGTCCCTCTGTCCAAGTCTACAGTGACCTGCAGAGGTCTTTAAAGGCCACGCATTAAATTTTTAGTGTTCAATAGGCTTTGCCATCTACTCAAATCTGCACATAGAAATGATGGAAAGGCCTTTACCCCCTCTGGCTCTGTAATGCCATGTAATGGTCTCCAGTGGTTAGTGGAAGACAACAATTTGCAGAAAGGAGGAAGACTGGGTTAAAGTCTTCCATCTTCCTTACATGGGACAGAGCAGATATAAATGCAGGTTTTAAGTATGAGGAGAGAAGAAGCTAGAGGATAAAGGGGAAGAACAGGAAGGACAAGAAAGTGTTTCTTTCCTTTTTTCAAAACTGACCATTTCCTCATATTCAGAACACACAAAAATAATAGTTTCTGGCTATAACCTGATGTATGATCCATTCGTAGGAGCTTTTTTTTGTTTTTCACAACCAGATGGGCTTTGGCTTTCTAAACCCTGTACTTGTATAAGGACATAGGGGTGTTTGACTGCAGGGGCTCCTGCTCGGCTCAGAGTTGGTATAACCAAGAGAAGCCCCTTAACCCATTCAAACAGTGTCTCCCTTCTCAGTTTTCTGTCCCTGATTCCACCTTTTATACACTTTGTTCTTATGTCTAAGTTCCACCAGGATCTCCTTGTTCATCTTGCTAGGTGGCCTCCACCTTTATTTGACTTCCTCCACATCAGAATGGACCATCCTCAAGACTGAAAAGTTGGCCCTTGAAAATCAACCCTCATGGATCTCTCTTTTCTCCAGAGTTATCCTATGGGACTCCTCTTCCAAAATTCTTGAACAGCTAAAGTCCATTCCAAACAGGGGATACAGAGATTGTAAGAGATCTCCACATTCTTTTAGGTTATTGTAGGACAGACACAAGGTCACCAGATATGCACCCAATTTAAATAGCCTTCCTAATCATCTGTCCCCCATGGTTTAAGATAATACTCTATGATGAGTTTACATCTCAGTAGCTGCTTTGAATTTCCCCTATAAAAATTAGGAGTAAAACAAAATTCATATTTTGAATGGTACAGTTTGAGGCAACATTTTTTTTCCATCAGGAAATCTAGAAGCTCTGTGCTGTTTTCCAAAAATAGAGCCCACCTAGCTTTGTGAATGGCATCAGTCCTACAAACTTGCTCAACTGTGACAATTCTGTGCTATTTAATATTTAATGCATGTTCAAGGACCTCAAAAAGCACCAGATTAAGCTCAGTCCAAGTAGATGTAAGCTACTGTCATATTTACATATGTTAATTCTGTCACAAAACAGATAAGAGCAACTCAGTAATAACTACACTTATGCTAATAAAACTGAGGTATCTAGAGAGTATAATTAGTCTATGACCTTGCTGCTTCATGGCAAAAGACCTTGTAAGATTGGAGAGCAGAGGTGGCTGACAATGTTCTGGTAGACTGTTTTTCCATTACAGAATGATCTCAGAACAGGGACATTGTACAATAACATAGATATTGTCATGGAGACTTCGATACAAAATTATTGAGGTAGGTTGGTTGAATAATTCTACACCTCAAGGCTTAATGTGATCATGAAACTGTACTACTTCATCAGGATTTGAATTATAAGATACAACATAAAATTCAAAAGAAGACAATAAGAACGGAGACCTTCAATAAAGTCATGTCAATGTATCTCATGTTTTTAGCTTGCTCTGTGGCATTTTTTTTTAGTTTTCACTTCCAACATGAAGAAGGAATGAAAGGCAGAATGTTTTTAATTTTTTAACTAGAGATACGTAAAGGGACTTGAAGTAGTAAAATTACCAGGGCATAAGACAGACCAGCATTCTCCTAGATAGGCAAAAATGTGTCAATTTGATTATTTTGGACTTCTTTTTAATTTACATTTTTAAGGGACTGAGATTATATCAGTGGTTTGGGAAGAAATACCTGCATTCTGTTGTGAAAACAGATGATTTATCAAACTCTGAAGATAATCAGCATATTTACATACACACTTTTATGTTTAACTGCCAATTTCTATCTCCCAATTAAAGTGGTTTATTTGACTGTTATATTTAGCTAATTAGTACTTATTTTAGGGAGTGAATACAGAGTAGCTTTCATGGGAAAGTAAACTCATTGTCTCCAAGTAGGGGGAGTAGCTTGATGGTTGAAAGAGAATTGCCCCAGATAATGAATTCCTATGTGCTTTGTAATGTAACCTAATGCCTCACGCAGCTACTAAACTCCCAGATGGCCCAGCAGAGGCACATACTCATCAGGTGACATATTAGCCAATTTAAAAGATAATTACTAAGCACTACTCTTTCTGTACTCCTCAAACATTAGGAAGATTCATATTCCCCTCTTTTACATACTGGCCTCCGACTCCAAACATATGGAGCAATTTCTTCTTTTTATTTTAGAGGAGCATCTCCTGATTCTCCCACTGATTTCAGCACAAGCTTACTTGCTAAAGACGCTGCTGTGCATTTCTGCTAGTGAATCTCTTTCCAAGTATCCTCACTCCTTTAAGTCCTCACTTAAAGTACACTGTAGGGATATCTGCTGTTTCAGAGTAGGGTCAATTTATCATTATATCAATGATTCTAGTGCTTTTCTTCATCAAGACAGGTGCAGTTCAATTAGAGGAGGATATCAGTGCTGTGAATGTGTTGGCATTAGGACAAGCCAAAAGTTCATTACAATTATTCACCAAAACCAGGAGATAGAAGAAGAATGTCCAGGAAATATATCCAGAGTCTAGTTTATCTTTGAACAATAGTACAGGCCTGGTTCCTCTGGGTTCCCCTCTTTTCAAATAAGCAGATTGAAGCAATTAGCCCAATCAAGCTGAGTAAGTAACTGTGTATGTAGATGAGTGAGTCTACCTCTACTCTAGGATTTAAACTGCACTGGCTCTGAACCAAAGGGCACATGTGCTCTGTTAGTGTTAAGCAGATCATTAGATCCCTTTTCCCAAAACATCCCAGGTGGATTTCCTTCCCCAGGCAGAAAACAACCAAATTTGTGAAGTATTGGGCCATGTCTACAGAACAGATGTGCTAGGACTTGACTGTCCAACATCTGGATTTCAGACAATTTAGCCCAGATCTGCTTTCCATGCCTTGAGTGCCCAGCCCTACAGCTGATTTCTCCATAGAATATTCACATCTGTTCTAGCAACTAATTATAACATGGAAGGGTGGTAAATATGATCAACATACACAGAATGGTTTACCATATTGGATTCACTTGTCTGTCAAAAAATCTGTTTAGATCTTTTTTCTCTTTTTTTATTCCTATCCCTTTACAGCCATAAAGTTCCCTTTTATCCTGTTTACTCCTACCTCAGTCTCAATTTTCTACCATTAAAATCTTGACAGGAGAATTATATAGGTATTATAAATAGGAAATTCCATTTGAATACATTGACATCCACCTACCAGTTAGTTTCATGTAAGTGCTTAAGCAGGAAGGTTTAGTAGCAAAATCCCAAGCCTACCTCTGGATGTGTAATCATTTCATGTTAATCCTCTATATGCAATTTGGGCGAACCAAAAACATCTCCACCTGTTTGCTCTGCAGCACTGCTGAGTTCAGTGACCCACAAGGGGAGCACATGCTGATCCCACTCCTCTCCACAGATTCAGCACCTGGAGCTTTTGCAAGATGTTTACATTTTTGGATGTTTCAGAGGCCTTGGCCTCCACCCTGGGACAAAGTACTATGTGATACTAGAGGGTGTTACTTTCTCAGGCTGTGGCAGTTCTTCCTCGTTATATACTTTTGTACTTTGATATACACCACTTTCTTCTCAGCTCTCAAGGCTGCTCCTCTATCATGGAGTTGTTTATAGCTGTGTAGTCTCTGTTTGCAACCCGTGTTTCAAATTTCAAGTCTTCTGATTTCACTCCCCCCACCCCAGCCTCATGCCCAGGCATCAGACCCAGGGAGTCCTGGTGTCAACCTCTGGTTTAGACAGCAAACTCCTACAGATAGCTGAAAACAAGCCTCGCAGGACAGTAGAGAGGTCTGGCAATGTAATACAGTAATAGCCAAAAGCTGGTAGGCCACTCTGGCTGGGCTTGCCAGATTTCATAAATGTTTATGAGGGGTAAGGAGTATTTTCTGTCCCAGTGATGTAGCAACTACATACCTTCTTAGCCATCAAAAGGAAGGGATTTATAGTCTCTGCTTTTTCTAGACTTCGTGTTCAGCAGTTGACAATCACACATGCAGTGGCTGTTTTTCCCTGGTGGGAAAATTAGGAAAAATGGCAGAAAGTTGCTTTGTCACCTTCAGAAGTACCAAAACAGCTCAGTAAATCTCAGTGTGCTACTGAAGTATCTGCCTTGGTGCCTTCTCTTAATACAGGCTCCAACTGTAATCACCTACGTGCCTGTCGCAGATTGCAGAAATGCAGGGCATTATCTGTATTTCATAATCTGCCGCTTCTGCACTCCTTTAAATTAAGGACAACTGTGTAGATTTCTATGAAATGTCTGTGGGGGAAAAACAGCTCTAAGACTTAGAGGTGAAATTTGTTACAGCTGTGAATGTATGCATAGCCAAATGCTAAAACCTTGAAAATGAGATTAAATGTGTAAATTAAAGGCATTTCAAAGAGACAGCAACAGAAATCTACACAGCAAAAATTAGCAATACTATGTTAAAGGTGTTACTCTGAAAAAGGGAACTTAGAGATTCCTGTGAATGGAGCAAAGTTTAAACCATAATTAGACTCATTGACAGAGCAGCAGATTTGCAAATTCAAAGTACACTGTTTATAGAAACTGGTTTATACTAAAACTATAAGTCTATACTAAGACTATATACATCTATGAAACTCTAATGAGTTAGAGGTTCAAATACTAGAAAACAAAGTTCTGACTGTGTTTTGAAGAGCACATAGTAATGACAAGAGTTACCATAAAACTATGAAACAGGTTTGTCCTCAGGTATTTGTGACAATCAAAGGGAAAACTCCCATAGAAGTTTTGCTATCCTTAAGATCCCAAGGGATCTTACAGATGTTTTGAATCATCCTGTCCACACTGGAATAGGAAACTTTTGGTCCTGAATTTCAGAGACAGGTCCATAAACAGAAACAAGACTGTTCTGCTGACTTCTAGCAGCTGAGAATCTTTCTCCTCAAGATGTATTGCACCTTCATGTGAAAATGCACAAAAAATGCACAGCAAAGTCAGATCAAGGTCGTGGAATAGCAATGGATTTGGGTCCAGATCTACTGTTGCTTAGAAGTAGCTCAGACAGGTGCTCAGCAGGTGCTCTCCTTCAGCATGAGATACAGTATTTACTTTGAAGAGCAAATCCAGTTCTCCCTGACACTGACTTCAGTGGGATTTGCATAAGGGGCTATTGACCAGCTCTAAAATTCAAAAACGATTCCTCAAATTTTCATCTAGAGAAGGGGGGTGCTCAGCAGGACACAGCTCAGGCCTTGGGACTAAAAAGGCATCTGGTTAGTGAATAATTCTATGTAATGTATATTTTGCATTGCAATATTTATGAACAAGCATAGTAGGAACCTACAAAGTGTGTAGTAATTTGGAACCCAGAAGAATAAGGTGATTTCCAGTGCAGCTTATGTAAAGTAAGTTGAGAGAAATTTAGAGGTTTAGTGGCTATACTCTAAAAAATCAGTACATACCAATCTTTCAAGATGGCAAGAATTATGTATAAGACTTAGGGAATAATGATATTCATTAAAATTAACAGATGAAAGCTTATATATTGCAGGAGTCTACTACTCAGCATCTCTATAAATTATAAATAACATTCAATTTAATATAACTCCATGAAGAAGATAGTGCCCTTAATCTTCAGAAGGATTTCAAGTTTATGCCTTCATTAAACAGAAGAAAAGGTGTTCAACTTATTTTAATTTTTTGCAAGAAAACTGTAGATTTCAGGTAGAGAGTAAGAGGGAGCTCTTTCCCAGTACCCTTACAATGATGAAACGAAGATTTTGTATACTCTTAAGTAATAAAACCATTCAGAGAGAAACAGAAATGTGCAGTTTGCATCTTGGTTCAAATTTAAGATGCTTCCTTTAAATTCAGAGCAGCCCAAGAGCTTTTTAGTTTGGTTTTGAGCAAACTTAGAGGAAAAGCATTGTAAACTTAAATCTGAATTCAGGGCAGGATTGGGTTTGACTGTGCAGTGGTGACAAAACATACCATTTCTTCATGTTCTTTTGATATTCTTTCATGGCTACAGCTAGTGATGTATGTCATGTAAGATTAGCTTAGTTTCAATACAAGGCTGGGCCAAACTGAGACTAGGTTTGAAGGGAGGATCCTTAGGCAAAACTGTCTGTATCCATGCAAGACAACAAGGCCCTTCATGTTCCAGAGATGACCTGCAATTACAACTCTAGGTTCAGATTCAAGTTCAATGATTAAGTATGAAGCCCTTAAAAATTTGAAGAGATTACACATTGAGGTTCCATTACTCAATCCCACTCCCTCTACCTCTTTCCCTACACAGGAGTGCTTTACAGATTTTTCATTATTAGTTTCCATTATAAGTGGTGCTTTTCTGGTCTCCTTTCCCTTTTTTACTCTCACAACCTTCTGAATGTATGGCTTTGTTCAGACATTAAAAAGCTGCAAGTATTATAATAAAATTGCTTAAAATCATTGGAAAGAAGCATTGGAGCATATGACTTTGTACTCCAGATCGTAAAACCAACACAAATAATTTAGTTCAAATTGGGAGGACTGTAACTCACTGTTCACCAGAGGGGCCTGCTGCTGATCCATATTTTATGGAATGTACATTTTTAATGAATAAGGAGCAGCTTTCCATTTCGAAATGGAATGAAGTGGTGATTGTTCTGTAATTTAAAAAAAAAAATCTCTCACTGCTCCTGGCTGCAGTGACACACTCGATTGCTCATTTCCCTTGTAGGTTAGTTCTATTGCCTCATTTCTCCCCTTCCTCAAAGAGCATTAGGCACACCCTCTTTTTTCTCTCCTTCTGCCTCTCACTCTCCCCTCTCCTGACTCCTTTTCCATAGGTGCTATCCCAAGACTATTGGTCCCTCCTCCTTGCCTGCCCAGCTCACTGTTGACTCTACATCCAGGGATGGTGGAACAGATTTTTCCATATCAACACTTGTCTCAGCCATCTGTGCTGGACACCCCTACACTTTCACTCCCTAAAAAGGGGCAATATTCAGAAACCAGCAACCCTCTTCATCAATCCACATGCCCTTCTTTGCCTGGACCCCTTTGGGCAGGGCGGTCCCAAGAGAAGATTGCTACCTAGTAGCTAGAACAAGTGGGGTTTGTGTTACCAGCTTCATCTGTCATTGTGGGTTTATTTTGATTTAAGGTAGCTCCTCTGCTGTTCTCAGATTGCCTTTTTGCTCTTATAAAGCACGGTGCAGATTGATGGCATTAGCAAAAAGAAAAAAAAAAAAAACAAAACAACAAAAACAACCCCAAATAAACCACATGAGGAGAGGTGAACTGCAGATGCCAGCTCCCTGCCTGGCCTGAAGAGAAACTTTCTCCTTTCACAAGAACCTTACAAATGCCCAGTCATCCCTTTCCTTGCCGGAATAAGGGAGAAATTATCCCAGTGCCTGGCACTTTGCCAACCCATGTGTGTACCCTATATAGCAGCACTGCTGTGTCCTCTGTACTTTGACTCACAAGCGTTTCTTCAAGAGACCCTGCCGGGTGCCTGTAACGAGACACGGGCCCTCGCTAAAAGACAAGGGGAGGCTTTCCTGAGCCCGTGATTCAATTTTAATAAGAAGCTCGGTCTGAACAAGACACCGGCTCCCCAGCAGAGGAAATCCTTCACTGGGGCTAAAACCGCCTGAAAATGACAACTCGACGCTCGGTGCGCCCAACGCCGCTCCTCTGCCGCCCTCTCGCGGCGTGGCGGGGAAGAGCAGCCGCTGCCACCTCCCGTTCCTCGCCCACTGCCTCAGCAGGAATTAAATACAGATGGTTTTCTTAATTATTTCTTTTTTTTTTTTTTTTTTTTTTAAATTTAGTCTTTTTTAACCCTCATTAGGGCAGCTCGACTTACTCGGCCAGCGAAGAAAGGGAGCTGGCACGGCACACGAAACTTTGGGGTGTATATTTTGTTCTGTAGTTCTGCCTGTACTCTTCTCGCTTCCCAGCAATTCAAGTGACTCAGCCTTTGCAAGACTCTTGAGTGTTCAGATAAGAAAATCCACCCCCTTCGCAATTCCTTCTGCTAACAAAACATAAGCGAGGTGAATGAATTAATAAATGCTGATGACAGCACATAGGCAGCTGGAGTCACTTCTGTATTAAATCTGACTAATAAATGGGATATGGTTATTCCACTTCCAACAGCATCCTGGACAATCTTTGGATTCAGGTCTGTCTGTCAGCTGCATCTCAATTAATTTTGTATTACTGAAAGTAGCAATACAGAGCCCAGTAGCCAGTGCAATTATTTACATCCTCCCGGCACGATCTTCTGGTGCAACAGCACACCAAAATTAGTAATTTGAATTAGGAGAGTCATACATGTCTTGCCTTTAAAATGTAGGCAGTATGTGTATATGCAGCACCCTTAAACAGACTACTGCAGTCCTGCTGGTTTAAAATCAAGCTTCATATCTGACTAGCAAGTTCAGCACATGAGACATTTTCTGTCCTCCACAAGTAAAACACAAGTAAAAAGTGTACCTGCCTTTTTCTCACCACTACCTAAAGGCACTGAAACAGGTTGCCCGGAGAGGTGATGGAGGCCCCATCCCTGGAGACATTCAATGCCAGGCTTGATAAGGCTCTGAGGAACCACATCTAGTCCAGGATGTCCCTGCTCACTGCAGGGGAGTTGGACTAGAAGAACTCTGAATGTCTCTTCCAACCCTATGATTTTATGATTCTGTGATTGCAATCCTCAGATCCACTTTATTTTCTCAGCCCAAAGCCAAAGTCAGAATCTGACCACTTGCATTCAATGAATGCTCTTGCTGGAGCAGGAAAGCAAGAAGCCAGCTTGCAAAGTCCTCAGCTGCTGGGAGGTCCAGATCTCATTTGGAGTGATCCTTCCTTTCTACCAAGTTGCCAGTTGTTTAATGAGCATTGCCCAACAGTCACATTTCAACAAGAGGGTGTCTGCTTTTATCTTTACATCCTACCAAAGTGCAGTATTTTTCTAAGACAATGAATTCAAAATCAAGAGGGAACACTTACCCACTACCACAAGCTGGTATCTCTCTCCCTGATCAAATGTGAGATTAATATATAGCAGGTGAGAAAGTGAGTCCCAAGGGAGTGATGAGGGAAGACTAATGCTACCTTTCCATCATGGTTAATCTGTAACAGGAATCCATTTAAGCCTGAAGATTTGATGAGCCTTTTCAATCGCACATTTATTCAGCTACAGATTGCTTTTGAAATATGTTAGCTGGCTCTTTCGAGGACAAGTGGTGCTTCTAATCAGTTCCGCCACAAAACTAGATACTGTTTACATACTATAACTTAACTTCTGCAAATTTGCATTCCACAGATCTCTGTTGCTTTTTTCTTCTGGTACTGTTATGACATTCTAGAAGCAGAAGATTTGTCTGGCAGCTTCAGTGTTGGGTTGGTTTTTTTTTTACTGTTCCTCTTTGCTCTGTACATTCCTGACATGCACAAGATTTTTTTAGAAACATGCTCTCTAATTGGTGTTACTGGTTTTCTCTGCTGTAGAGTGCACTGTAAGAATGTACACCTTAGAAAGAAAAAGGAAATCAATGACTTTCTAACAGTATGTACACCTTTTTCAGATGTCTTCTACTGTACATCCAATTAAGTACCCCACAGGAGGCAAGAAACAGGGTGAAACATCAGTGGAAATAATGTTACTAACTGAAATACCATATGTTACATGTATCATGTGCACATAATATGTGTGTCTATATATATATAGGCATATACACTTAGGTTCTCTTTCCTCTATGAAAATTCCAGCACAAGGGCAAATTCCTTCAACGAGTTTTGACAGTGATGTGGTAGGGCTTGGAACAGGTCAAATTTCTTAGTATGAGGCAGCATCTGTCCCGGGATATCTAAATACAACGGACACAATTTGATATAAAGTCATGAAGAGGCAAAACTGGTGCTCTTTTGATATCCAAACTGTGTCAATAGACAAGGTCATGAGTCAGATCAGGTGGGATCTGCAAGAAGTTCAACCAGCTGTAGTGATATTTTGGATGATACTTGAGGAGAGACAGAAAACCAGTAATTGATTATCTATGTTTCCAATTCAGTCTTCTAAAAGTGACAGGTAACTGTTTTCTGTGATGCTCTTGAATGATAAACACTGTATCTCAGTTTTCTGTGCTGGGGCGTCAGATTATCTCTGACTCACAAGAAAAAAAAATTTTCCTATTAGGTAATGAACATTGTGCCCTGAATCTCTAAGTCACAAGGGAGAGGACCCCTGAAGAGCTATATTGCTTACTTTAGCAGACAGCAGTACAACGGGCAAGATAGGGTTGTGGGGGCTTTTTATTGCATGTAAATAGATCTGAGCTAATTGCTTTTACGTTTGTAGTTAATTAGGAAATTGGGAAACCTCTGATACTCATCTACTAACCCCAAGAGAAAATCATTGCAAGACAAGACCTTACAGCAGCTTATACCAAACTAAAACAGTTGTTGGGTATGGACAGGAAGACAGTTAGCCCTGTGCTACTGGGCTCTCTCTTCATCTCATAGGAAAAAACATAGAATGACAGATGGGAACCTTTCCCATCCTTTTTTGAGAAACAATTGTTTTAATTGTTTGTCCGGCAGGTGGAACCCTCCTCCTTCTTTTTCCCCTACAGAATAACCCGAAAGCCAAAAAAAAAAAAAAAAAGAAAAGAAAAGAAAAAAACAAAACCAAACTCCAAAAGGCAGTCATCGTCTTTGTCCCGGCTCAGTCTTGCCGGGCTCCCACAGTGCTCAACTCAAGTCACTCTCCCAGTTTCTCCACCCCCAGAAGGTCTTATAGGACCTTCCAAAAAAAATCCACCTAGATAAAATTGTGTCCTGTAGGCTGTGTTTCATTGTCTGACCACAAAAGAAACTCTGAAATACTGTACAAATAGTCATTAAGTTCTTTTGACAACCGTGTGCTTGTAACCTGTCTGCGGGTAAGGAGGTCACTTATGGGGCTAAGTTTCTCACTGTCCACTTCAGTCTTTTTGCAGGTTAGCCATTTGTCTCAAGCATCTTTCCCAACAAGCAAGGCAGAGCCTCCATAGGTCCGACGACATGGTATACTTTTACTTTTCAAATCAAGCGTTGCTGCAGGGACCGCAAACAGGCAGCAGCCAGGAAGTGGCCCTCTGAGCATCCAGCCCCCACTGAACATCATCACATCATCATTCACAAGTACAAGGTCTTCTGCTCTGGTGGATGAGTTGCTGGTTACAGCCAGAGGGCGAGGCTGAGGGGGTATCTCTAAAACATGAGATTGTATGTCAGAAGAGGGGTGACAGCTCTACACTCCAAAGAGAAGGCTTGGCTGAGGAGGAACTCAAGGCAGGAAATGCCATGCCACACTCACCATCTGCCTTGCCTCTCCTGCAGCCATTTCTTTCACCAGTGGAGGAGAAACCTGGTTCTGTGCTGACATTCCTGTAGGGTTACCTCCAAAAATCTATTGTGATTCAGTGAGTATCTGGCCAAAGAGCTCGAAGCTGCTGATTAGAGCTTTACCCTTAAAAGAGTGAGTGTTCAACACCTTTCACACAGAGCTTGTTCTTTGAGAAGATTTTACTTTCTTTAAGCTTTAGACCCTTTTTTTCCCCAATGTTACTCCTTTATTACCACTTTGCTTTCTCACTCTCCTCTTTCCCATTCCACACAAGGACTGGTTCACTCTCCTCCCTTTGAATACATCCCATTACCAGAATATTCATCTAGCTTGTCACTATAAAATTATGTGATTATTTTTAAATAATAGATTCTTTTTCCTTGATGCTTTCACCTGTCAATTAATTGCTATTTAGTACATCTGAAGAATCTTTCCTTCAAAGTGAAAATTTTTTTCTTTTTGTAATTTTTTTAAAATAAATCAATCCCTCTTACCCTTTCAGTCTTTTGTAACAAACAAAGCTTAGAGGCAACAGGCAGATGAGTTGCTTCTTCCCACCACTTGATATATGTCCTCACATTCCCCTTTTCTCTTGCATCCAGTACTTCTTCTACCAGACTTTTCTTTTTTAAGCTATGCTACATTGCAAATACTTACCTATTCATTCTTTTTGCTTTTAGCATTATTGCAACAGAGATTTTTCCTTCCCATTGCATATATGTATATCAGCTTAATTTTTCATCAGATGGATTAGCTCTGTGTTTACGTGTTCAGCATCAGTCCTTCCACAAGAGTACTTGCAACTGGTCTCCAGTCATCTTTCTGTGAAGCTCTATCACTTCTAAGGGCTTCGCTGTTTAACACTCCTACTCCTCTTTTTCTGTTCACCTTTCTTTGCAGCTATTCTGTCATTTCCTGGATTGCCTCAAAAGAATAGATAACGTAAGGAATGAGTGACACAAGTTCTAAGCTCTTTTGGAATTTTTGCCTCATTATTCATTACTCTTCAAAACCTAACAATTGCTTTTGATATATTAAATTCCAGATTGCCTCCATAACTATTCTTAACTGCCTATCATATAGAAGCATGCTTTATATAGTCTTATATCAAAATACTTGTTTCCTTTTTAAAAGCCTTGTGTGCATTTTTTTACTTCATCACTGAAAATCATTTTATGTTTTCTTACAGTACCTATTGGTTTTTACTTTGCTGTAAGGTACTTATAATTTCTCATTAAATAAAGAGAGAGCAGTTCATTCTGTTCTTACAATCTTCCCTATTTCATCTACCAAACTTTAAAAAAAAAACTTTTATATCTGCAATAATAGTGCTACATGTTTATCATTTGGTGAGAAACTTATTACAGCTCAGATTTTTCATCTCCAACCAGTGTCTGATGTTTTCTGACTGACCAGTTGCTGGACCTATATTCCACTGCATTCCATGAGAGAGTCTTAAGAAACTCATGTTACTAATATTACATAAGAACAAAGGGGATTTTTTGTGGGAAAATGTATATTCACATCTATAGATTCAATGAAATATGATGTGTATTACATTTTTAAAAAAGAAAAAAGGTATATTCAAGAGGTACAAGAGTTGTACCATCATTCATCTGACATTATGAAATTCTGGGGAGCTGGAAAACCTCCACTATCATCTACTCCAAATGGCCACAAGTCTCTGAGCATGATTGTAGCCAGATCTCCTGGTAATTTGGCTTCCAGCTGTTCATTGATGCAGCCAACACTGAGCCTCTATTTTTTTTTTCTTTTGGCATTTCTGTGAATTTTGAACATGTAAAATCTATCTAATTGGCAGCATCAGAAACAGGGCATCTGTGTTTATCCACATAACCAGCCCAGCAAGAGTAGCAGCACCAGTGCTGCTCTGATGCTGGCTCTTATGCAGAAAGAGCAGGTCCAGTTACCCCCCTTCTTTGCCAACATATAAATCAGCTCAACTCCAGAGGGAGATGCACCATGTAAACAAACAAAAAGCAGAGCCCAGTGTCATGAAAGCTAAATATATCCTTATAAAATGTCGTTAAAGTAATGGTGTCTCTGATGAAGCTGAACTCACTAGCCAGGGAATGGGAGAGCAACACGTGACAGATGGCAGGCACATCATTTTGGTTATGAGCACAAGAATAGGAAACCGGAGTATAAATTAAGATATTGATTTGTAACCTGTCAAGTCCTTTGTGGTGACTGCTTGTGTTTACCACAAGCTAATTGAGAGGCAGCTTATCTGTAAGTGAAGCTGAGATAAAGCTGCCTCGTGTTTACCAATGAGGCAAGATGTGCCAATAAGCAACAGCAATGGAATAGATAGCAGTAAATCCACTCCCTCTGGAATGTGGTGTCCATGCCTGTAAAGATCTTTGGAGATGTCTGAGAGTCTAAACTGAATTGGAAGCAAGTGTACAACTTCAAAAGCCAGTTCTGGATATAGTTATATTCTGAGGTCATTGAAGATTTACAGTGGGAGCATGAGCTCATTCATTGCAGCCACACAATGTTTGCAATAGAATAATGCCTTCTGAATTGTGAGTGGGAAGCAAAACGATTTTCGCAGATTATCCCTTGCTCTTTACTAGCTTATTTTGCTGTAGCTAATTGTCTTCTGTGATTGGAGGCAGGGAACAAAGTAAATAGTGTGGTGCTGACCTTTTTGCCATTCCACCTGCGGGTACAGTGAGATTCAAAACCATTATTCATGAAGGCAGTGAAAAGATGGATTTGTGTGGATAAAACTAGAGATCTCACCTGAAGGACCTTTTGCACAGCAGCTAAGAGGTCAGGACACTACTGTAATAATCACGGAAACCCTATCAGTATTCATGGCTTCTCAGACATGGAAGGAAGTTGATCTACTTTCTGGGCTATGCTTGAACACATAACAATGACCTCATCACCAAACATTTTGCTCTGTGTGCTATATGGAAACATCCTTCAGAAGTACTTCTCATTACTATTGTGGCCTTTACAAAGAATGACTTGTCCCATAAGTGGAGACTCAAGCAGGTCCAGATCCCTCCTGCTGCTGGACCCAGCTGCAGCAACCTCCAAGGACAGAGCTACAGCTCCATAAGGTATCAATCAGTGTTTTGCTACTTGGAAGCACATTTAACATCATGATGGATAGTGAAGGAAATACAGATCTGAGGGAGGTAATAAACTTCATGGATTGCAAATTTTCAGATGTGAACAGTCTTGTTGTGCTTTTCAGTGAAACACAAAATGGTGCTGGAAGGGAGATCGTGGAGTCCAGTCCTCCTGCCAAAGCAGGTTCACCAAGAGGAGTTTGCACAGGAAGGCATCCTGGCAGGTTTTGAATATTCTCAGAGCAAGAGCCTCTATAACTTCTCTGGGCAGCCTGTTCCAGTGCTCTGACATCCCCTCTGCATCCTCAACATTTCCTCATGTTGAGATGCAATTTCCTGTGCTCCAACTTGTGCCCACTGCCCCCTTGTCCTGCCACCAGGATTCTGGACTCAAACTTTTACAGTGCTGTTACTGCTATCACCCTTGCCCAGAGACTAATACTGAATAAATGAAAGGGTTGTGCTGATGAACCTTGTGGGATAACATGTTGAAATCACCAGACTGGTTGCACCTCTGATATTTCTGTCCAGCCCAGTATACATACACTTCTACCTCTCCAATGCAGATTAATAGAAGGATGCTTGTACTGTATACAGATCAATCTCCCTTCACTAACTAGGTTGCATGCACTAACCATAAAAATATCCAGGTTCTGTACTTCATATCATTTTACAAAAAGGGGGCACCTTTTGTTGTATGCTTTGCATTTACGAATGACCACAGTGCAAGTGTGACAAAAATACAACCTTTAAATACCAATTTTTTTTTTTTCTAATAGTATCTTCAAGAAATAGTTTTCTCTCAAGAAAGACACAATATGGCACATCTATACAACCTTGTTTTCCCAGTACCAAATGGGATAAAGGACTTAAAAACCTGGTCCTTTTTTCACAGTGCTGCTTCTAAATCAAAGGCCTGAGGAAGAAGTGAAAACTTTACCCATTTTCTCATTATTTTCTCATTGAATAAGCCAAGGAATAGAAACTGCGTCAGGGTCTCTCTGTTGAGAGATTTAAAGAGTGAACTTCCCATCAGTGCCCCCTTTCACCCACTCCAGGAAAGGAAGCACCGTTTCCACCCGATGCTGAGGAGAGGTGACAAGTGTTTTGTTTCCCCACCGGCTTTGTTTGCGGTCATCAATGAGTGACTCTGCCAGGAGCAGCTCTCCCCTTTCCTGAGCTGCTGGTGCCACTTGGTGAGTAATTGCCTTTGCTAATTCTGGGCTTTTCAGACTTCAGCAGATATCATACACTTGGCTGTAATCTTTCCTAGTCTCAAGTGGCTCTTCTCACACAGAAGGTCTGAAATCACACTGCCTTTAAACTGCTGGAGATGGATGCAGCAGTACTTTGTGTTCCTTGGTAAGGGGCAACCTTTGACCTGAGGTTCAATACTGTAGATGCACAGCTGACCTCTGCAGCCATCATCCTGCAACATCATTTCTAAATAATGCATCTTACAAAAGCCCCTCCAGCCTGCCAGACTCACATAAATCTTGTTTGGGGTCCAAAACACAAACCAGGGGCAGGATGAATGGATCTGTGATAGCATCTTCAGCTGCATGTTCTTGCTTGCACTGCCCCTCCTACTTGCAAATATTTGTGGTAAATACAATTGAGTTATGCCAGAGATGGCACAGAAATAAGTATTTCACGCAGTGTAAATCCCAAAAAACAAGCATGAATCAGAGAAATATTCTTAAATAAAATGGACAGATATAAAAGTAATTACATCAGTACAATCCTTTTACCCTCTTCTCTGTTTAGTTATATTTCAGTACCTCAAAGAAAACATCAAATTATTCTTTAGTGTTTTCACTCCAGGAGACTGGTATTTCTTAAAATATTGATCCTCCATTACTCTACCTTGAAAAAAACAAACACATTATCAAGAATTCTGAGGTCAAAATGTGGCTCTTTGTCATCAGTAGAACACAAAATAAACTGAACAATGGAATATTTGTTTAGGGAAAAAAAATCTTTAGTAAGAAACATGAACAAGTGAAACCTTTTGCAAGGCTAGATGCCATTGACATAGGGAAGATTTCTGTCTGGGGCAAAAAAATATTCTAAATCAGCTTTACTTTTCTATGGCAAAAAAAAAAAGCTGAAGAAATCATCTCATGGAGGAACTCCTTTCCAGGAATTTTGGGAATTGTTAAAGCAGCTGAACTATCTCCGTGGATTTTGGAAGGTACCTATATTTACACGACTGGGATTTAATCACAGTTCTCTTAGCAGCTTCCCACCTCCATTAAACTTAAGCAGATACACAACCAGATCCAATGTCACACACCAACACTTAGGCTTCTCACCACCTCCAAGGTCTGAACCTCCATTAGGGAATCATTCTGTGATACTGAGGCACTCATTCTCACCTATGTCAAGCATCACATATCTTTAGCAGAAAAGCAAATGGAATTTTCTGGGGTACTCTGCTGATGTGGTCGCACCTGTCAACAGGGAGACAGCTCTCTCATAGCGTGTCAGTAAACAAAGTAACTCCAAAGCCTGCCTAGGGAAGCTGGTGGCAGTAAAGGAATGAGGGGAATGCCCATCTGCTTGAGACAAAGGCTTGTGGAATGAGGCAAAGGCATCTCAGCCGGGGGAGGTGGGAGCTGTGCCAAGGGCTGGGCGGCAGGAAGTGCCCCAGGCAGGAAAACAGAATAGGGAGCAAATGGAAGTAGTGTTACAGTGAAGTGACAGTGCCAGGAGCCACAGCTGAGTGACAGGCAGGCAGGGAAGCTGGTCTCCCACTGAGGTCTCCTCTGTGCCTCCATACCTCTACCAGTGAGCAGAGCTTTCCCAGGATATTCCTACTGCCACTCGGTGATTTATTGCAATCTCCCTCTCTCAGATGAACCAAAACACGTCTCTTCTGATGGACTGTGTTCTGCAAAGCATGAGGTTTGCAATACAGCTGCTATGTGTTATCCCCCACAAAACAAATGTGAGAATATTTATACGGGTTTTCAATACAACAGAAATGTTTTCCCAGATGTTCTTGACTGAACATGTTGCTAATGGGAGTGTTCAGCTTTCCAGAAAAAAATGTCTTTAGAAAAGCAAAAATATTAAAAAGTTCAAGAATGAAAGGTGATTTTTTTTTTAAGTAAAGCAAGCTTTCAGCTATATCTGTGATTCTTTCTTCTCACAACCATTCTAATAATTACATTACATCTCCCAGAGGAGATGGGTCATATTAGCTGAGGTAGGTTCAGTTCAGTGGTGGAAAACAAGGAATGCCATACCATGTCTGCAGGCATCTCTTTGCTAATGACTGAATATAGATCTTAATAAATTGGATGCTAGGTCAAATATTAACATGAGTTCTTACACTCAAGTGTTTGATGAAAACTTTACACTGTTTATTTCAAAGGTTACATGATTACTATCCTTAAGACCATTTCCATTTGTACAGATCATTTACTAAGAAGTGTTGATAGGTGCCAGGAAGTCAGACCATTTGTTGTGAAATGCATCTCCTTATAATGCATTCTTAAAATGGAATTGAATAGGTTATGGCAATCAAACCCTGGATATATAACTTGACGCATGTTTCTATTGAATCTCAGTCAAGTGAAATAAAGGAAGCATATTTCATTGTGAAGAGTAAGATACTTCAAAGAATTTGAGAATCACCAAGTATATCTTAACCACTTCAGAGCAATCGCTTTCTTGTCAGTCCATTATAGAAAAGGACTGCTTTCACAATTCTGTGTGATCAAACAATTACACCTTGTCAACTTCTTCATGATCCACAGTCAGTTGAGCCTTTCTGCAACAATTACTAGTTTAGTTTTCTTGGTTACAATATTATGTACTAAGCACCTATTTTCAACATACTTGACAATAGCTATTATTACCAGGTCTTTACTGACCATCTTTAGCAGGCAGATCATTGTCAGCTGCTGAATCCAAAGAATCCCCACTTCTGCTCTTGCTCTCAGGCAGCTAAATCCCACTTTCACATATTTTTTCCCATTGAAATGAGGCTACTCCTAGTTCTTTTGAGACCTGTAAAACTTTCAAGGCTTAGAAAGTAGAATAACAAAATATAAATTAGTATCTTTCTTTGAAATGCACATATTTGCTAATAAGAAACATTTTTTTCAAGAATTTGTTAGAAAGTGCAGTAAATACATACAGATGCATGCTATTTTTATGGTTGCTAACAAAGAATTTTCATTAGAAAAACTTTTCAAGTTTCAAAGGAATGGTCTATGATTAATCTCTCTACCTTGCAATGAATTATAGGCTTACTGAAAACATTAACAAAATTATTTTCACTGAATTCATTAAATAGTCCATTTTTAATTTTAGTTTTACATACTAAGATACACAAAATGAAAAAAAAAAGACAACGAAATAATTAAAATCATAAACCAACAGCCAGTCATAGAATCATAAAATAGTTTGTGTTGGAAGAGACCTTTAAAGCTCATCTAGTCAAAGCTCCCTGCAGTGAGCAGAGACATCTTCAACCAGATCAGTTTGCTCAGAGCCTCAACAACCTGACCTTGAATGTTTTTACTGACCACCTCACTGGGCAAGTTATATAGATATTTAATAAAGCTACAAAAGGACAAGCACCATTTTGGCAAATATTAGAACCAGATTACAGACTGAGATATTGAAGTGTTCCACTTGATACACTGAGAATAACCCTACTGGAGTGCTGCATTTCACATCAGGCAAAGACGGAAAAAGTAGGAGAAGGACTAAATGGTACATGACTTTACCAATGGGGAAAACAAGCATAAATTAAAATCATAAAAGAGGAATGAGATGACCACTTTACAGTACATAAAAACTGTCCTAGGAAAGAAAAAACTCAGAGGAGATCTAGGTATAATTAATCCTACCTTGCAGCACAGCATGGAATGGAAGGCCACATTTTCTCCTGTTCCATGTTCTTAATTTTAAACGGAATTTTAGTATTTTCTAGCTTAACTGCATCTTCAGCTTGTATTAAAATGGTTTCCAGAATTTATTAAAACACTGAAAGATTAAATGAATATTGAAACTTATGCATGGCAGGCATTTGATATCCAAGGGCATTTTTGAAGTTCACCTAATCAACGCAGTTTCTAGGTGGTACTTAAGGGATTAGGTGACAAGCTGTGACTAAACTCTGGTAAATATATCTTTACAAGCAATAATACATTATAATCTTCCTACGCTTGCTTCCATTGCTGGCTGCTTACTTCTGAGATCTTCATATTATGCAAAAAAGTTTGCATTTCCCAGGCTGTGTTCATATCTTGAACAGAGACGAGGCTTAATCTTCAGACTCTATTTTCATATCTTTCTTCAGCATTACTGAACTGCATGCAAAGAATCCAAACTTCAGGCTACTTTAGGCTGAAGTCTGTACATCAACAAAGTACCATGGATGCATGTAATACTATCAAAGCATGGTAATTCAGAGTCTTGGAAGATCTAGTCTAAAACTAATTGAATAGAGAATACATTTTGAAATCTTACATAGAGGAATAGGATTACTATAATAGGTCTGCCTATAAGCAGACCTATTTAATAAGAATTATCTACAATTTATTTGCATCTTTGATTTTGAGAATGGTGTGTACATAAGAATTTGTGCTACTGTTCCAGCCTCTGTTTGCTCAACTGATTGCCTTGTTATTGTTTTTCTGTCTGCTCATCTGTACAAGTGAAATTATCTTGCCCTTTTCTCTTTTCTGCTTGTTTTCTCAGATCATTTAACAATGAGCTACGCTTTTCATGTAGCCCTTCCAGAAGAGACAAAAAAGGAGAAAAACATTGGAGAGGAACAGTAAACTGAAAAGTCAGTGTCAGAGCCATATGAAGTAGTTTTCTTGCTAGGAGTCACTTTGCTGTCTTTCCAAAAATTATTGGTTGCATGCATTTCATTGTTTCCAGGAGATCATGCATCAGTGATCTGTTACTACAATTTAGCTTTATTTTAATCTGCAAATACTGAGAGTATATTTCTCTTGGGGGAAAAAAATAAAATAAGAACAACTGGGTTTGTTTTTGTGGCTAATGCACTGAAAAATACCTGATAAATTCATTCAATTCTCACCTCTTTGACATTTAAAAAACACATTTTTTGCAATAATAATGCCACTTAATTTGTGAACAAACAAAACTCTGTGTAATAGACTGCTGTGATGGCATTCTTGAACTCCGCTGCTAGGATTGTAGCCTAGATCACAGGGGATGCTCAATGAGTTTGGTGACATGTCTATATGTCTCATGGTTGGGGTACTGAGGCTGGTGTTTGCTGATTACCCCTCCTGCTGTACAAGAGAATGGATAAGTAACTGATACCTCACACCAGATTTCCAGGCATCTTACTTCTGCTTTTTACCTAGCCTGATTGAATGAGGGAGAGGACAGAAGAGGAGAGAGAAGGGAGAGGGAGAGGGAGAGATCTGGTCCTTGAATCTTCTGTCTACATGTGAGTCTAAATTATGTGACAAGAATTAACACTGGAACAGGCTGCCCAGAGAGATTGTGGCGTATCCTTCCCTGGAGACATTCAAAACCTGCCTGGGTGCCTTCCTGTATGACCTGATCTTGGTGTTCCTGCTCCAGCAGGGGGTTGAACTGGATGATCTCTAGAGTTCCCTTCCAGTCCCTGACATTCTGTGATTCTGTAATTGTGGAAATGCTCTGAGAAACAGACTAGATTGTTACCTCAGACTATCTGCAGACTGCAGAAGACAAAACTGCATTATTTTTTCTGCATTTGATTTTCACTGTGCTAATAAGAAGCGGTTTCATTCAAAACAGACCCTGAATCTGAGAGACAGAGTCTTAAATACTTTTTCTTTAATCACTTCTATCCTTCAATGTAAATTTTCTCTGACATTTCGTTTTATTTTTCTCTATCAACAGTAGCTACCTAAAAGAAAAACAAAACCAAAACAGTTGAATTGAGACATATTTTTCAACTTTCAGTGTCTCTTGAGTCACTTCACTTGTTTTGATTGAAATTTTCAGTAGGAGGGATGCTGAAAAATCAAATAAACTAGTGAAGTATAACCAGTGTCCAAGTTAGTGAAGAGAATGTACAACTAAATTAGTTAGGGAATCATCTACTACTCTTGTTGGGGGCCTATATTTGAGGTATACAAAGCATACAGATAAAGTTTAATGTGTGGACTTCTGCCATTAGGTTGTATTTCAGCATGAGTGGGAGTATTTGAACAAGTTAGATACTATTTATCATCTAATGGCACATTCTCCAGGCAAGTATGGGTTTGGGTGGGGGTGCTTCCAGCAGCCTCCTCGCCCCTAGATACTTAATCTTCCCAAAGACTATCCCTTCTGGATGCTTGCCCAGATGCTTGCATACTGCTTAGTGTCAGTGTTCTGGATAGAAACAGACATCTGGAATGGATGCATCTGCTTCTGAAGCAGTTACCCCAGTGTCCCTTTTTAACCACTATTCATGTGCTATTCATGTGCAGACATCTTCAAAGGTTCAGGTGACCTTCACCCACCAATTCAGGTGAACACACACTTCACTAATCATGAAGGGAGTGTGGAGTGACTAGCTCACTTGAAAGTGTCTATGATGTTGATATCTGAAGTAAGAAAGCTTTTTTATTAAGATTGTCACAGATGAATGATAGACACCATCTACTGCAACCACAGCACCCGATTTTGATACAGGCTTTCAGCTCTCCTAATGGAAATTTTATTTCCCACATTATTCATGGGTTGGAATAATGAGAAATCAATATAATTGGATGGATTTTGGGTTTGGTTCAGTGTTTTTGTTTTTTAAATAAATGTACTGTCACATACCACATGTGCTTTGACATTTCTGTCAAGTGGGAGTCTAGCCCACCTCACAGTGAGACTGTGCAGTGTTGCTCTTCTCCACATGAAGGGAGGAACAGAGCAAAATTTTTGGCTGATGTTGCTCTGGAAACTGCAGTTCAGTCACCTAGTCCATAATAATTTAATGATTGCTACTTAACAAGTAGAGAAGTCACAACTAATAGTACTTGCTTAGACCACTATTTTCAAAGATTTGTCCCTATCATATTTCGAGAGTAACTGCAAGACATTGCTTTAAAAATGAAGGAGTATGCAGCCCTTACAGAATCACAAACTCACAGAATTGTAAGGGTTGAAAGGGACCTTCAGAGCTCATCTTGTACGACATTCCTACCAAAACAGGTTTTCCTAGAGGAGATTGGACACGCAGATGAGTTTTGAATGTCTCCAGAGACAGAAAGACTCCACCACCTCACAGGACAGCCTGATCCAGTGCTCTGTCAGCCTCAAAGTAAAGAAACTGAGATGGAGTTTCCTGCGTTCCGGTTTGTGCCTATTGCCCCCTGTCCTGCTGGGCACCACTGGAAAGAGTCTCTTCCTACCATCTGGACATCTGCCTTTTAGTTATTTAAAAGCATTGATGAGGTCGCCCCTCAATCTTCTCTTCTCCAAGCCAAACAGACTCAGGACTTCCAGCCTTTCCTCACATGAGAGGTGCTCTATTTCATTCTCTTACTTGAAAGAGTTCACAGTGTCGAAACAGCTCAGCCAGTAAAGCATGATTCACTTAATCTCTCATTGCACGAGGTCTTAGGATGAAGCAGACCTTCATATTCAGGTCTTTCCCTCCTTGCTCCCAACACACGGGTTATTTGGCGACTGACACCAGTGAGTGGGATGGGTTTCAGGGGATCGGTCCTTAGGGAAAAGCTCGGCCTTTGCAGCGGGAGGAGCCCCCGGAACGTCCCAGCGGCGCCGGACACCGCGGCCTCTGTCCATGGTGCTGATCATCTCCGCCCCCTGCCCGGTTCCCGCCGGCGGAAGCAGCGAAAGCAAAAGGGAGAAAACAAAAACCAGTAAAAACAATGAATACACGGAAAAAGTCAGTGAAATAATGTGATTCAAAAATACCTAAATTAATTTTAAAATATTTTCTAATAACTGGGCGGAAAGTGGCTTGACTGCAGCCCTGAATAGAAGGATTCCCTCAGTACAAAAAAGACATAGAGATTTTGGAAAGGGTCCAAAGGAGGGCCACGAAGATGATCAGAGGGCTGGAGC
>VZTY01027806.1:194058-206205 GCA_013400935.1 Turnix velox
CAACCTGATCTAGTAAATGTGTTTGTTTGGTGGCCCTGCTAGGCAGGGGGTTTGGAACTACATGATGCTTGAGGTCCCTTCCAACCCGGGTCATTCTGTGATTCAGGGGTGTCAGTGGATGAAAACTCAATGTGAGATGGCGGTATGCACTTCCAGCACAGGAGGCCAACCAAATACCAGGCTGTATCAAGAGAATTGTGATCAGCAGGTCAAGGGAGGTGATTTTGCACCTCTACTCAGCTATGGCAAGGTCCCACCTGGAGTACTGTGTCAAGAGCTGATCAAAGAGCTAGAGCAAATCCCTTATGAGGACAGGCTGAAGGAGTTGGGGTTGTTCAGCCTGGAAAAGGAGAAGGCTCAAGAAGGACCTCATAGTAGTTTATCTATACCTGAAGAGGGCCTACAGAAAGTCAGGAGTAGGACTTTTCTATAGGATATGTGATAGAAGGACTAGGAATAATAGATGTGAATTGGAAGAGGGTAGATTCAGGCTAGATATAAGAAAGAAATTCTTTTCGGTGAGGGTGATGAGACACTGGAACAGGTTGCCCAGAGAGGCTGTGGATGCCCCCTCACTGGAAGTGTTTAAGGCCAGGCTGAACAAAGCACTGAGCAACCTAGTCTAGTGGGAGGTGTCCCTGCCTATGGCAGGTGGGTTGGAACTAGATGATTGTTAAAGTCCCTTCCAACCCAAACTATTCTATGGTTCTATGATTTACTATGTTCTAAATGTAGTCTTTATTAATTAACATGGTGGTATAAATATTAAAATAATTCTTATGTGCCAATTAATATGTCTTCAAATTAAACCACCTACAAATTAGAAAAAGAAGTTTAAAAAATTAAGAAAATTCATTTAAAAAAATTAACACCTTTCATACACTTGTATTTTTGATTACTCTAAGTAGAGTGGGATAAATTGCATTTTGAATATATATAGCAAATTAATTTTAAACCAGTATATAACCAGAAAACACATACATTGAAGCACGAAGTTAGAGGCGAGTGGGATGGGATGTTGTGTTTCAGAAGAACCTCTCATTTGCTGAGATCAGTTTAAAGAGTTTCGTATGCAAACATCTTTTCATATTGTATAAAAGTTACTTCAGGTTTGCTGTCTTCTGCTAGAGCACACAAGGTCTTTTTCTTCTTCTCATTATGCCTAACAGCTCTAGGATGGATAGCCTGTATACCACAGCGCACATAATAAATAATGAATCACCCTGGAACACAGCTTTCATGAAAAGTCACATACAAATGTGATGTTTACTTGTAATTTGTTTAAGTTATAAAAACACTGGCTGAAAGGATGACTTCCCAATAAATCTGCTAGAGTACTGGGTAATGGAGCCTAGCTTCTTTTCTTCTCTTATTTTTAAAATTTTTCACCTCAGCTAATTTATTATTCATTTCCAAAATCATGCTTCAAAGCACATTTTTAGCAAATTCCCCAAGTGAAATGCATCAATGGAATTGTCACCAGATTTGCTTCAATTTTTAATATCACTTTCCCCACCTTCAAGATCAATGAACAACAAATCATAGAAAAATACCAGTTCTCATGCTATTTGCATTTGCCTCCCAGAGGTGTCAAAACAGTAATACCTTATGGATTAGTTCACAAATGTGAACTAACTTACTTGCATTTTTTCATAAATAAAGCAATAGCAGTAATTATTCTAATTAAAAATGGCATAAATAAAAACTGACAAAGTTGTTGTGACAGTGTTAGTTTCATCAATGTTCTAGTAGCAATTATATCTTTGAAATTAAATACTAACAGATTCAAAGCAAGGTTGGCAATGCTGTGCAAGCTTCCTTCTTTCTTGGTCTGCTGTCATTCAGGCCAGCAGGAACCATAGATTTTTAAAGGTCACCTGCTCCTTCCCTCAAGAATATCAAGATTTGAAGCTGACAACAGTTATTACTGTGAAGTCTGGGGTTTGACACACACACAGAACCCAGAATCCCTTGCAAACAGTACAGAAAGAAGAATAAGAAGATAAGTAGCTCTAGGTACAAGTTATTTCAAGACAACATAAGTAATTTGAGTCCTAAAATATTCTTCCAAAATCATTCTTGCTCTGGGAAGATTGTCTTTTACGAAGCATCCTCATGTCACAATCAGGTTTTTGGGGTTTTTTTGCCATTTACACTCTGCTTTGCAGACCATGTGGTAATAAATCCATGGCATTTGAAGAATTTATTTCTCTAATTCACCATATTGTTATGTCCTGATCTAAATTTGACTGAAGTCAGTTACAGTAATTCTGCCAGACATTGAAGCTGTCCCCTTGAATTTGAATTATGCACTTACTGATACATAGGAGCTGTATCAAGATGTTATGCAAAAATTTATCAATATTGATTTGTGTGCCAAATAATTTTTTACTCTATTTAAAGCACTAACAACTAGATCAGAGAAAGACAGTAATAAATATTGCTTTTTGTATGAAAGCATTCGCACAGGAAAGAGAAGGTAAGTTTTTGTTCACAGTTAAAAACTTTTGACTGATCAGTTTCAAGATATCTGTAGGTACTGAGGTTCTGATTTAAAGAAATGTGTAAACCCAGGAATGGAACTATTGAAATCTACTGAATTAGTCTGATTAAACAACTAATTTCCTATGGGAAGACCTGAACTGCTGAAAGTGTGGCCTAATTACTAAATATGGACAATGGAAACCAAAACACAGAAATACTATTTTAAAATAAATTTCATCAGAGACATGGTAAACAAGATATTTGTATGCAGGCAGAAATGAATGAAACAAATGACAGTGATAAACACAAAAGAAGAAATCAGATTTTCTGTCAAATACATGTGTGTACAAGGGCTTACACAATTTCCAGGCAGTATCTATGTTTTACCAAAAGCCTTGTACTAAGATGTTTTTATAATATATCTTTAAAAATGCCAAGGCTATTGTATTAATCCAGTTCTCTTCCCATTCTGTTCTAAATCCTTAGAAATTATTGCATAGTTTCAAAAGGACAATTCTTTTTTTGAATTTAGGGATGCCTCTTTAATCCCATCAATTTCAACAAGCTTGTGCTAAAACCAGCAGAAATACTCCGTTCAGCTTCTGGAACAATGTAACACATAACCAAGTGTTATGGTACAGTTAGACAACATCTATGAATGTGCGTTAGTAAATTAAATAAATACAAAACAATATACTTGCTGAAGTCTAGGGTCACTCAGCACTCGTAAAATTATAACCTGTGGCTAAAAAGGACTGTCCTGACTTTGTGAACCTTGTCATCAAATGGGCAAGTTTTCCAATTTGACACCTTTACATAAATCCAGGATATCTTTAATAATTTTTTAACTACAATAGAGCTTGCAGCTGAACAATGGCATGACAAACTCCTCTATATTGTACAATTGCTACTAACCCAGACACACACACACACATTTTCTTCACGTTCCTACAAGAATATATCTACTATGATATTTCCCCAATCTAATTACAAACCCTGATTGCAAATTCCTACTTATAAAATAATTTCCTATCAGTTGAAGTTGATGAGAATGACTTCAAAGTGGATAAAATCAGAATCATTTCACTGTTTGTTTTCATTTGGGCTGCAAATGCTGTTTCAAGTTCTCTGGCTTGACAGTAGTGAAATGATACATTTTCCATTTTTATTTAGACAGATGATTTAATTTGAAAAAAACTAAATTGCATTTGTCATAGATCATTTCTAAATTAGATCATGGAATTCAGAAAGCAGCTTTGAATTGTGCCCTGGTGGTTGTGTGCAGCTCATTGGCTGCTGATAAGCTGGCACATTTTTTAAAGTATGAGTAAGGTTATACATTTGTAACCTTTAACATTAATGTTACCAATTTGATTCTCCTCTGTTTGCCCATATACTTTGTCTCCTGTGTGCTTTTTCAGACATCAGTAGGTATGCACATACTTCAATTTTCCTGAAGAAGCAGAGCACTGGAGAATGTGAGCCAATAGAGATGTTTGAAGAGATGCTGGGTAACATCAAAGAGACAATAAATTTCAAATCTCTGGAGAAGAAAGGTCTCATATTTACTCTGAAAGGTTTGAATGTGTGAACATAGAGATAATATGACTGACCATCTATATATGCCTCAGCTTCATTGTGAAACAAAACATGCTAGTTTAAACCACATTTCATATGAATGTCACAAGAAGCTAAGCACATAGAGACTTTATTAGATTTACAAAACTATTATAAAGGGGGCCATATATTGTTCTGACAAAGGTTCCATGTAAAACTACTTTGAAGCTGAAACAAGGTTTTTTTCTTCCTCAGTATTTTGAAACAGCCTGATACTAGTTTCAACTTTATCATTACTACAGAGTATGCACATAGCAACAGACTAAATCATTGCCTAGACAGGGTCACCTGATTTCTGCTGTGTGGATATTTCAGCTTTACTGTTCAAATGCTACTGCCATTAGAAAACAACAACAACAAAACCGACCAAACAAAAAGACAAAAAAAGCCAAACTTGATTTATCTAATCCTAGGACCCTCACAAAATCCAATTAATATTTTCAGGTATTCCCTGAAGAAACCACTGATTCTTTAGGCAAAAATATATGGCTGTGAATGAAGAGAAATTTACTCTAAAGTTTTTGATATAGCAGTGTACCCAGTGCCACAAGGAAATTTTTTTTATCCTGCTTAAGATCAGTTACAGGTATTGATGCCTGAAAGGCCAGTTTTTCACAATGCCCTCACTAGATGTTTCCAAATAAATTCCCATAGTTAAGTCTCAATGGGATTTTCTTCGAATTTTTTACCTGCTCCAACTTGGGTAAAATTACACACCGAAAATTATCAGAGAGTTTAAACATATCCAAAGTAAGAGCTTCAGAACCACACTTATTAATTACAGTTGCATTTAACATAAAGTTGAGAGTATCATCTTAGATCATAGTGAAGAAAATAAACTTTCTGCATGGTTTCATTTCATGATTAATATTTTTATTATATTTTTTGCTTTCAATTCAGTTTGATTGCTGATTTCTTTGCAGAAGGCAGTATCAAAGAGTCTCTACAAATTATATTGCTCATGTGAAGCTCCTCATGAGAAAGATCTGGCTTGATGAAAAACTTTTACATGAAAATCTTAAAATCGAACTTTCTCTTGAGACTGAAGTCTTACTAGAGCAAAGACTGAAAAAAGCATGAAGTTGTGTGGTTGAATACAGAGGCACATTTTTTTTCTAAAAAACTACCTACAACTGCATCTATGTCCTGGACACTCTATAAAAATCTACTCCATGCAGTCCCCTGAAAAAGTCTGATTTTCCTTACATGGCTTTCAGTTCAAAACCAGACTTTGTCCTACAAGCCATCCCTGGCATGCATTAAGAATATTCATAGTCTGTAATAGTTCAAAAAGTGTTTCAGAAACTGCTGTTCCTCTTTTGCCTCCTCTCTTTGCTGTGATATGGCAGTTAGTCATCCCCAAGATTTGAAAAACTATCTGCATCCTGTTTGCGCACCAGTTCATACATGCCACTGTGATTTAATTTGCTGACACAAAGAGCTGGCATATTCCACTCACCATGCTCTTCTTTGGAGCTTCGGATTAGATAAAGGATTTCTGTTTTCCATGTGGATGCACAGCACCAGCGTGGTTTCAAGATCATAATGCCCACATAGGTAGGCTCCTTGCCCTCTTGTGTATGTGACTAGTCACCAACAAACTGCAAGTCGTCACACAGTGCAAATTATAAATGGCAGAAATTACAACCTAGCTGAGGGTGTTTCTATGCCAACTGTCCACCAGTTCAAAGGCTTTCTGCTGTAAGCTTGATAAATGGTGGGTCTCCATTCAGAGAGATTTATTGTTGAGGGATAGATTTCCCAGAAATCTGATAAGCATTTCAATCAGCTTGATCTCATTTAGTTCAAAGCCCTCCAAGAAAGGAGGATTCTTGGTTTGCCTATTCCTCTTTGTTGGTCCTTACTCACAGTGTTTTTCAAAACAAAAAGAATGACAAGCATTAGTTTCAAATAGCTTGTCAAATAGCTAATTTGCATTATGAGATCATTTATTTATATTACAGTTTTATCTCGTTACAGTTATTTTATTTTGTTTACTCCTCATATTGTTCAGTGGTGCAGATCAACAATGTAGAAAAGCATAAAGCAAAATACATAGGTTCTGCATCAGGATATTCACTTTACAATACTTTTTCGTCAAGCACTGCAGTGGAGATTTGGTTTGACTGGCTTCTGGGAAATATTGGCAATATCAACATTAAATAATGATAGCATACAATTTTCTCAGTTTTAATCATGCAATCAATATAGTTCATATGTATGAGTTAAATTTGATACACTTTTATTTACACTAAAATAAAAAAAGAATGATGGTGAAAGAGAATGAAAAAATTAAACACATTCTAGTTTCTGTTTCAATCCCTTGATTTCAAATTTTTCATGACAGCTTTCTTGCAACAGGTGCTGACAAGTGAGTTCAGTTCAGGTTGCCTGGCATTTGTCACAATAAAAGCCTTACTTTTAATGGCACACAACTTTGCCAAGCATCAGGCTATCAGCTGAAATTTTTTATGCCAGGTGTCTGACAGACTGAATATTGATTTTCTTTTCTTCACCATTTTAACAAAAATAATATCAGTTCTTCTGAGATTTGTGTAAATACTGAATAAAACAGCAACAGGAATTGACCAGAGCTATATTTTAAATATATTAAACTGTACAAACTTGCCACCTGTTCCCTTAGTGTGCTCTGTAGATAAAATTATCCCTAGTTGTGAAGCAGCAATACTCTGTATTGCAGAAACACCTAGAAAAAATGACCCATTCTGTCTTCATTGCAGAGTTTGAATGAAGTGTAATGTGCAAGGTTAGATGATTAATAAGGGAGACAAACAGAAATACTGAAGATTTATCAAAAGGCAGCTCAGAGAAAATTAGTATGTGATCATACAGTTAAAGACTATCATTAAAAGTATGTGGACAAGAGACTACATCTGCCCAGAGAGGCTGTGGATACCCCTTTGTGGGCCACAAAGTTGGTCAAAGGACTGGAGCAACTGCCCTACAAAGACAGGCTGAAGGAGTTGGGGTTGTTCAGTCTGGAGAAGAGAAGGCTCAGGGGGGACCTTATAGTAACTTATCAGTACCTGAGAGGGTCCTACAGAAAGACAGGGGAAGGACTTTTTAATATTATATCAGATGGGAGGACTAGAAACAATGAATGTAAATTGGAAGGGGGTAGATTTAGACTTGGCATAAGAAAGAAATTCTTTACAGTGAGGGTGGTGAAGCACTGGAACAGGTTGCCCAGAGAGGTTGTGGATTCCCTCTCTCTGGAGGTGTTCAAGACCAGGCTGGACAAGGCACTGAGCAGCCTGGTCTAGTGGGAGGTCTCCCTGCCTATGGCAGTGGGATTGGAACTCGATGATCTTTAAGGTCCCTTCCAACCCAAACCATTCTATGATTCTGTGATTAAGATTTCACACAGTCTTAACTCCTTTGCTAATGCTTTAAGCACTAAACTTTACAGTTCTTTTTATTCTTTACTGTATTTTTAATATAATACTTTAACAAGAACTATGGCTCACAATATTAAAAAATATGTCCCATGCAGTATTTGCCACAGTAGAAGATTAAAAGCTGTTCTGTTAACGTTTTATCCAGCTTACTATCAAAAGAGTCACATCAGTAATCTACACTGTCTGGAATTCTGAAAGCTCAGAACTGCAGCTGTATCTGTGTCTTTCCTCAAGGTAACCAGGGACTGTTAATATCTATCAAATACATCTTTCACAAGAGTTCTCAACCAGGTGGCTTTTCCAAGCTGTTGAGCAAATGGATGGGTAATTTCTTTGGGGACTCCATGGTTAATAAAGAAACTGCAGAGGGAATCTAAGATGGATGCTCTCTGAAAACCCACACACCAATCAAGAGACTCTTTTTTGGAATAATTCTACCATAAACCTTTCTGTAGCATCTGTCTCAGGAAAGCTTTTATTACAAGCCTTAAACTAAACTGTAGTAAAAACTTTCTTATTAAGGGAATGCTCATCAAAACCCTAAATGACTGGATTTTTAAAGGAAGCTAGTTGCTTTTTAAGTAACTCTGTAAATCAGTTTTATAAAATGCATAATTACACCATGAAAAAAATTAAAGGTAATATTGCTATCTCTAATAGATAATAGTGGAAATGGTGTTTTACCTCAAAGGTATTGTTAGACAGATAGATATTGATTCTTTGTAGGTTTTACATCATAACTTAAAACTGTGTCTTCTCAATGCTGTGATTCACGGTCTTTAATGTAGTTACTAACTGTGGTAAGAGTTTGGTTTCTCCTCCTCACATTTCCTATTGATCCAAGTCCTCAGAAAGACCAATTAGAAGAAAGCACTAAGGAAAAGAATCTGGGAGCCGCTTTAACCTGAATAGCCCTAAATAAATATTTTGATTTGGATCAGATCTATGAGTTTTACCCAGAGTAACCTTTTTCTAAGTCTCAATGATGGAACTATCTTTAAAACACTGAAGTCCTTACCAAGAGGGAATACAAACAGTTATGTGTAGGCTCAAGAAATATTTGGAAATATTGTAATATCTTTGCCTGAAAAAATTACAGAATTAAGAATTAAGGAGTACTAGATATATCTGCATAGCAAGAACTGGTCAGAAAAATAGAAGTTCAAGCCAAGGCATCTCATTTGAGATGGAAAACTGTTCTGAAATAATATGATCCACGGACCTCTGTCTTTAACTTCTTGCTCCTTGAAAGGTACCCTGCATCTACATAAAATTTCCACACAAATGTTCAAAGGATTTGACTGACACTGAAATAAAAGTTCACTCCAATATTCAGAAAATTGCCACCAAAAAAAAGGCCCATAGCCTCTTCCTAGCAGTGAATTAAACCTGAAGTGCATTCAGCAGCTTAGTTTGAATTGTTCCAGGTTTGCACTGTGGTTAATTAAAGTAAAGTCTGTCCCTTCATCAGGGTTTCCTAAAGCCTACAAGGTTAAATTGGGAGCTGGGCAGCCCAGTGCACGATGACCCCTTGGAAGCTTGCAGTAAACAGGAGTGAGGATGCTGGGTTATTTGTAAAACTTTATTTATGAAGGTATCGGTACTCATCGGTACTCTTTAGTGCTTCATACTGATTCATCTAATTTAACCTAAAATGAAGGAGCTCAAAGGGATCTTCTGTCAATACACCATATCTGCTTTCTCACGACTGCCCCCACTATGGGGTTATCAATTCTACTACTGCCACTGTCCAGGGCAAGACTCTTACAAAGGGCAGAGGCAGCCCATAGTGACAGCAGCCACAAGTCACCAACTAGGACAAAGACAGAAAAACTATAATATTATTCAAGGTGAGTAAATGTAGCCTTCTGTGACAGCTTTCTTAAATAATAAACTGAAGTTTTAAGATTTCTGTTTAAATAGTGCATTTTCAAACTCTTAAAACTTTTTCAAGCATTCTTTTTTAAAAAGAAAATTTATTCCAAAAAGTGTAACTGACTTAGAAGCCACAAACTGATAATGGACTGTCTCTTTCCTGGGAAAGACTACTTCAGTTCTAAGTATTTTGAAAGCAGAATTGTCCTTGGGAATGTGGTCAAGTCCAATGTGGAATCTGCTTCACAGCTGCTGTAAGCATCTCTATCACCATAGTGCATCTTTTCCCAAGAGCCATAAAATTTACTGATACTTATTTGTGCACACACTCAGGTATCAGAAGTGAGATGTGGTTGATAGATGCTGTGGGGGGCAAATGACAGAATGCACAGAGGGATCCAGTATAGCAGAGTCCTTTCCCAAGGCAAATCCAAAAACTACCTAAAATGGTAATAACAGATGAGCAAAGAAGGGATAGCAAATTATGAAATCAACCGATGTTCACACCTCGCCAAAATTATTGTCTAAGTTGCATCCAGGTGAAAACAGCTTCAAAACTCAAAGCTGTATCATCTCAAGAGAGCTATAGCTTAAACTAGCCTCACATGAAAGAATGCACAGTTTAACTTACTGGTGTTTAAGAAACTCCACCAGTGGATGCACACATACGGTAAAACTTGGCCAGTGCAATTGATTCATTGGGTAGAAGGTTGCACACCAAACCTGAGTATCAAGGAAATAAAACTTGTCAAAAGAGACTAAACAGATAAAACTTACAAATTTTCAGGATTCATAATGACTACTGGGTATAAATTAAGTCCGCTATGGAATTTGTTTAGCCTTCAGTGAATTTTGAATTTGGCTAACAACTTCAATGGGATTTTCTATACTTCATGTTTTCATGACTCCTTTTTCTGTATTGAGCTGGAGAAAAATAGAGTAAAATGTAATTAAAACTTCTTGTAAATTTAACATCCACTTTAGCATTCAAGCACTTTATACTACATTTCAATTGCAGAAGCTTGTTTGTTTATTCCTAATCATGATACTCTCAGGGTTGCTTCCAAGGTCTCTGACTTCTTCCTCTTATTTATATTATATTCACTTACAACAGAATTTCTCTTCAGAAGATACCTCGATGCTCCCCTGTGTCTAAAATGTGTCTGTTGCCTTTTACTGGGAGGAGATTTTTACTGCAGACTCACATAGCAAACATTGCATCGCTAGCGTCACTCAACCATCCACAAGACTGGCTGACAAAAATAGTAACATTTTGAACCTTTAATTCTTTGGTCACGTTTATTTGGGCTTCTTCAACCGAGTCCAGAAAGGACCTGAAAGCAGTATTATGCACGCAACTGATGAGTGTGGTATTGTAATTTATTAATATAATGTGCAGAATAGATGGCTGGGGCTAATGTACTCAGCAGTCTGTGAGGTGGCAGCCAAAGCCATCCTGCTGGCCCAGGCAGGCAGGAAAATGCCAGCCCTTGGGTCATTCTTTGCCATGAGCTGAACTTTGCCATCTTCTTCCCTTCTGTTTTTACATCTTCCCACATTGTGGTTTCCTTCTTGAGTTCACAATGATACAATATTTTCTGCTTTAAATTAGTTCTTTTACTAGATGCAGTTCTGTACTCCTCTGGGTTTGTTTTTTTTCTACTTTTCCATCCTTTATGAACCAATGATCCATGTTACCCGCCTCTCAAGAGCTGACAGTGACTGCTACAGCATGATCTTACCTTCGTAAAAACTGGGACAAGGGCATGTGTGGGTCCTCTTTGCATGTGTACCCTTCCTCTAAGCACTCAGAGGTTTATTGACAAGCTTCATTTGAAGACAGGGAACAAGAGTCCTTTCACAGGAAAGCTGATACTACCTTAGCTCTGCAGGTGAGGTTTATAAGAGACAAAGAAGAAAGGAAGACCCCCAAGAACTAGCCAACACGCAGCTGGGAAACGTGGCTGCACATTCAGCTAGGTTTGGAAGCGAAATGTGAAGAATGATGGTCCTGGCCAACCCCATAGGGCTGTGCCTTAGTTTGGGACTTACACAATGTTAAGCCCAAGGGCGGCAGGGGCAGAGTGTCAGGGAGGGCAGTGAGAAAACAGAGCCCAGCTTCCCTCTCCCTCCTTCTTGATCTCTCCCCTTCTTTCAGACCTCTTTTCATTATGGTTCTTTTAATCAGCTAATCTTTTAATCTTTCCCATTGGTTTTGCGGGATCCTATTCCTTCTTTCCCCCCTCCCTCACACCCTTTTCTTTTCTCACCCCAGTTTTTACCTCCTAACCCTGTTTCCCTGCCATGACACGACAATCGGTCTCCCTTGAGTCATCCTTACTTCCCCCCAACGTCCCTTAGCACTCTGACGTCTTTCCCCCTTCCTCCCCCCCGGCTCTGACGGACACGGTCCTCTCACCCCACTCAACCCTCCTCCTTTATAAAGGGATTTTCCTCTTTTTAATCCACGAGCCCCCCGTCGCAGTCTCAGCACCACCGGCACCGCGGTGGGAAGAGACGATTCTGCCTTTGAGCCTTCTCTTTCCCCTCGCCAGCTCCTTCCCAAGCGGGAAAACCCCGGGAGGGCGGCAAAGACACCTCCCCAACTGTGCCCTAAGCCTCAGCCCCGACACCGCCCCGCGGGATGGGCGGCCGTGCCCCGGGGGCTGCGATGCTGCGCGGCGGCGGAGCGCAGGTGGGGCAGCCGGGCGGACGAACGGGCGCCGCTCCCCGACGGCGCGGAGCGGGGGAC
>VZTY01027806.1:206251-263548 GCA_013400935.1 Turnix velox
CCCCTCATTAGGTAGGGCTGGTTCGCAGGGCTCCGCGCAGGGCTGCCGGGGTGCCGTCGGGAGAGCGGAGGGATGAAGGCAGCGTGGGTGGCGGGCAGCGGTCTGGAAGAGGGATGGGAGGCTGAGTACGGGGCACCAGTCGCTTTATGTCGCCAGGAAGGTTTTTCTCCTCCGCTGTAGTTCCTATACCTGAACATTGCCGTCCTTCGACAGCTTTTCGAGCCTCCTGTTTACTTCTGGAATTGCGAAGGAGAATTGATCGGTACTTTTAATGCCGGACAATTATATATTGCATAAAAGAAAGCGCAGATTTTTAAATGCGGGAGGTGATAGACAAAAAGGCAACATTCCAATAAGGTGACTCGGAAGATGTGTTTTGCCGTTGTATCCATGCTTCTTTTATAACTTAAAACACTTTGATGTCTTGCTTTCTAACTAAACAGACTTTTATAACAGCCCACATGGCCATGATCATCTATTCTGTCTACCAAAGCGTACATTGACTGAGGAGTTCCCAGGCACTGGCGACTTGGTGACACTAAAATAATTGAGTGCTCAGTGACTGATTGTTAAGACTCAGGTAGCTTTCATCTCCTGTTGTGACTGAAGCTTACAATTCTTGGTTGTGGCTCCACAGACATTTTAATTGGCATGCAACTTCAATTTCAGTTACATCTGAAATATTTACTTCATAAATTCACCAGAATAGTCTCCTTAATGGCCATCTGTGCTTTCTTTTGTAAGCAGATTCTGAAGAGCATCTTACCAGGTTTTCTGAAAGTAGGCATATTATTGCATTCTCTTCAGAGGTCTTAATGAAATAGCGGTCAGAGAAACAATCAGGACTGCAACATGGCTTTCCATGTGGAGGGACTGGTGGCCATAGTTGTGTTCTACCTGGCTATCCTGGCAGTTGGAATATGGGCTGCTTGGAAAACCAAGAACACAGGCAGCGAAGGAGATCGCAGCGAAGCTATTATAGTCGGTGGAAGAGACATTGGCTTGCTAGTTGGTGGATTTACAATGACTGGTATGTAAAAAAAGCTTTTTATTTATCATTTTTTTAATAACAAGCACATAACTTGTCAGTCTCCCTGAATCTGAATGAAGATGTGTAACTTGCATGTTGAATAATGCAAAATGGAGAAAATACACATAATTTTTTCAAATCATACTAGCGTTTTTTAGTAGACAGCCAAATGTAGCATCCATATTAAAACAACCAATATTTTTAAATCATACAGAGATCATGTATTTCTTATTGTTTTCATATGCATGTGTAGATCACATATTTTTGGGACAGAGTACAGAGTTTGTATGGATTAATAAGAAAACCATTTTAATGATAACTGTTATTTACTGCTAAAGTAATTCAAATTGGTGATTTATGTTCATTTAATGAGTAAAACAAAGTTGATATGCAAAAAGATGGGGAGGGGTGCAGCATCAATAAGTTTCTAAAAGAAAATTGGCATAAATCTGAATTAGCAATTCCACAGAATTAAGTTGCCTTGTGAATTCTTTGAGATTATTTTGTAGCAATTTGACAAAATAATACATTACTGTGAATAACTGTAAAAGTGAAGGAATAGTTGTTCACTAATTCTGCAAGCAGTGCTGTCTGACATCCAGAGCCAGTCATAGCAGGTTCAAAATACGGTGCAAAATCTCAAGTCTTTCAGATAACACATGGGATCAGAATAAAGATGCATTGTAAGAAAAGTGAGTTAACCCATCATCTTCATTTAAACAATTTAATTTTTAAGCATGTATTCTAATCCTATTCAGGCAAAGCCCTTCCAATTGCCAAAATGGATTTATCAGGTTGTACCTGTGTTTTGCTGCTTTGTCCTGTTCTGGTTTCACAATTATCTAATAAGGAAGAGACATAGAAAAATTTTGGCCAGTACTGTGTGTTCCTTAAATCAAGAGAAACTCCTCCTCCCTTGCAGGAGTTTTTTGTTTATTCATAGGCTGAGCTGAGTAAAGAATGTTTGCAAAAGTCAGTGAAGTTTGAAGATAGAAGTTCTACTAAGAAGAGCATTCTGCTCTTCATTTATTGTATCACATATCCATTGGCTACTGAAGCATTAGATACAACAAGACTCCACTCATAGCAAAACATTTTTGACAATGTTCTACTGGAAAATGTTTTGAAGAGCATGGAAACCAGAATATTTTGCAGACGTATTGCTTGCCACAAAACTTCAATCATTAGATCAGGAAAGTGGAGATGAAACAAGACATTACCCATACAAGTAGTTATGATGAACAGCTTTGGCCATGAAAGAAGACACAAATTCTGGTCTCCCTAATCCTATTTTACAGGAATATTTTTCATAACAGCTGAAGCAGAGATGAAACTTCAGCTGAGGCTTTCTATATTGTGAACAGTGTCTATCAGCACCACAATTCACACCCACACATGCTCTTCCTGATTCATGCAGCTTCTAGAGAGGACAGTGGATGAACAGACTGATACTAAAGACTTTTCACAGCCTGAACAGTATTGGCTTTCATAACACCAGAGTTCACGAACTCTCTCACCTCTGCCTTCTGTAAATATGGCAAATAAATTTCACTTTTGATTTTGAGAAGCCATGCCAGGTGCACAGTTACATGTGGGCACAAGTCCACTGAATAAAGGTTTATTCTGATCTTTGTAAAGCCATAAAAAAATTATAGCCAAGGTCAGCTGATGAAAATCCACACTGTTTTTTACTAAATGGTCACGTTACTCAGGTATATATGCTTCTTTAATAATGGCAGATGCAGATTTTGAAGCTCAAAACCATACCTCTACTGGCTATTCCAGTATCACCTTCATATTTTATAGCCTTAATTGCCTAAATATAAATTAAGAAGCAAATCTTATCCCATAAAAGGAAAACAAGAAATTTATAAAGGTCTCTGGAAAGAATACCATTAATATGAGCATGAAGTACTTTGGATTATAAGATAAGACCTAATTCTGTCTTTCTTGTCTGAGACAAACACTACCCTGTTCCATGGGTATTGCCTGCAAATTTTTTTCTGGGCTACTTTATGGGGAAGATGAAAAAAATCAGCTTATAAATATAAAATCAAACTCACAGAATAAGCATAACTTTATGGGGACAGACTAGATATTCTTAAATAATTATGGCTGATTTTCTAAGTGGCATTTAATACCCTTAAAACAAACATACTCCCTATAAATAGTGGCTGTGGACATATTTGGATGTGTACCATGACCCTGAAGAAGGAACTGTGTCAACTAGCTACTGAAACACCTGAACACAAAGCCCCTTGAAGGCTGGGTGTTTCTGTATTTATCGAAACAGGAGTGAGATGCTTGTGGTAGATGGATGGAATTGTAGATGGATCACAACAGCTCTTGTTAAAATATAGTATCCCAATACTCATAATATAGTACCCCAGTAGAAACATTTTTACCCTGTGTACAGATTTTATGTAATTATACTTAAAATGTTGAATTAAATATTGGCATGCCTTAATTTGTAGAAAAAATTCTTAGGAAGTGGTATCTGTGACAAACTTGAATGTTTTGATTTCGGTGAGTGACTTTAAAGCCCGAAGGAAATATTTGAGATGACATAATCAACTTCTTAGTAAACACAAGCAATAAGGTAACAGCGTCTTGATGGAATTTATTGATTTTAGTTGTGTGGAGCTACGTACCCTTTTGCAAGGAAAAATTTTTTTTTTTAAATTCTTAAGTCAGAATTTTAATCTTACAGAACTTGATGGGTTAATTCAACAATTTTCAGTGGGCTGGCGAGGAATCATTCACAAAGAAGTGCCTAAACACCTGATTTTCTATTATATATCAATATAGATAAAGAGCTCTGGGGATGATTTTTGTGTTGCTCAGATGAAGTAGGAGAAGAAATGGACTCCATATCCTCAGCGTTTGTCTGATAATTTTTAGGGTGCGTGTTTTAAAGGGATGTTGATATTTGCTGCATTTTTTGGCCCTTCAGGCAGCAGGCAAAGAGAGGATTAAAATAGATTATCACATGAGTGTTTCCATAGATTATTGCATTTTATATTCCTTTTGTCTGATTTAGAAAAAAAATAATTTCACCAAAAAAAAGTATTAAACTTTAAATTGTGGCTTAGTGAACTGAGGATCAGGAAATTAATATCCAAGGCTGAATTTTCATCCTATCATACCTCATTATTTCTTCTTAGATATATTTACTGATCTCAGCTTACGTGCTGACTACCCATTCATCCCCTCTGAAAAAGCCATAGACTACCTTTCTAGAGCTCTGGAATCCTTAGGAGAGGTTCCAGAACAGTCATGTGCACAGAGAAATTGATCAGGAGCTATTTTTGAAACCTCAATCCAGAAATCAAGAAATAAAATAGAAAGTAATTGCCTCCTCCATAATCCCCTACCCAGCAATACCTCTCTGCAGGGCGATGTCCTTTTCAACATCTCATAAAATGGAAGTGACCTGTCCCCCTCCACAAGAAAATAAGGGACATAGGCATAGCACCCAAGTGCCCCTTGGAGAACACCTACCACCTCAGTAGCAACCCTAGGCATATAGATACCAAGCATTGAAGCCTCCTTACACCATAGCTGCAGCAATACTGAACATCCATCTTTGACTATTCCTCAACTGGAAGCAGATATTCTTCACAGACAGTTCATAGATTCTCTACAGAAGGAGAAAAATACAATTTCCTTTTGTAAGTATTTACTTTTCATATTGTATACAGGTGCTTCCAACCTATTCCATAAGTTCATGCTGCTCCAGAAAGGATAGGCAACACACATGTCAGATAGTCATGGGCTCAATAGTCAATGGTTCAATGTCTGGGTCATGATCAGGATCATGAAGTGTCCCTCAGGGATTCATATTTGGACTAGTGTTATATAACATCTTTGTTAGGGAAGTGGACTGTGGGATTGGGTACACCCTCACTGAGTTTGCAAGTAACACCAAACTGTGTGTTTTGTTGACAGACTGGAGGAAAGGGATGCCACCCAAAGAGACACTATCTTGACCGGCTAAATAGGTGGGCCTGTGTGAATATCATGAATTTAAAGAAGGTCAAGGGCAAGGTCCTGCATCTGCACTGGGGAAATGTCAAATATGGATATGGGCTGGGTGATGAATAGATTGAGAGCAGTCCTTGGAGAAGGTCGTGAGAGCTTTTATTGATGAGAATATCAACACAAGCCAACAATGTGTGCTCACAGACCAGAAAGCCTTTGTCCAAAGAAATGCAACCAGAAGGTTGATTCTACCCCTTTACTTCACTCTGGTGAGACCCCATCTGCAGTACTGCTTCAAGCTTGAAGGTTCACAGGACAAGAAGGATGGGTACCTGTTGAAATGAGCTCAAAGAAGGTCTACAAAGATGGCCAGGGGCCTCAAGCACCTTTCCTGTATCATGACAAGCTGAGAGACTTGGGGTTGTTCGGCCTGGAGGATGAAAGTCTCTATGGAGTCTTTTTAGTATCCTTGCTGTACTCAAAGAGAGTCTACACAAAAGAAGCAGAAAGAGTCTTTATCAGGGTGTGTAGTGACAGGACAAGGGATAATGGTTTTAAACTGAAAGATATTAGGGAGAAAATCTTTACTGTAAAGGTGGTGAGACACTGGAACAGATTGTCTAGGCAGGTTGCGAATTCCCCATCTCTGGGAGTGTTCAAGGTCAGCTTGGGTGGGACTTTGAGCAACCCGACCAAGCATAAGATTTCCATGCCTATGGCAGGAAGTTTGGAATTAGATGATCTTTAAGGTTCCTTGCAACCTAAACCCTTCCAATATTCTATGACTGTAGGACTTTGGTAACCAAAATATCATGTTCACCTAACTGAATCCACACTGTCTAGAGGCACAATATCCCAAATGTCTGACAATTTTTATGTTGATTTTGGATCCCTGCACTTCCCATTAAGGGTTAGTATTTACCCATCTTCTCCATGTAGTCCTACATGGGCATCACTCACCTCATCTTATCTCTGTAGTACAAAATAAATCTTGATACCTGAAAGTATTAGTAACACACTACCTTGAGTCACTTCTTTTGTTTCAGACTTTACCTGCATGCACATTCATTATATGAGCCCATTTTACTATTTTCAACAACAGTATAGTCCATCCCTGTTCTTCAAAGTACTGAAAGGGAGACAGTCGTGGTGTTTTAGTTGCCAGAGATCTTTGTTTGTTAACGACATGGTGTAATTTAGCATGAAATTAAAAAAATACACTCTGGTAGTATTTGTAGTGGTATTTTCCACAGCTACGTGGGAAACAGTCATCATTTAGATTTTCATGAATTTTCATTAGGAATTTTAAATTAATTTTCTTTATTTGTGTTTATCTCCCATTATGTGTCTTACAAATAAAATCAAGTTTGTTTGTGTGGTGATAGACACTGTGAAAAGTAAATGTTTTTCTATAGCGTTATTCAGACAACAGCGCATTTTTACACAGAAAACCTGATCTACTCTAAGAAGGTAAAGGCTTGTGGGTGAAATCAGAGCAACACCACAAAAATGTAATGCTTGTAATTATCTACCTGCCTTTGTTCAAAGTCCAGATCCAGATTCATAAAATTTACTCATTACATCATAGAGAAAATCAAGAACTTTTTGCATGGAATCTGAAAACAGGAAGAAACTTTATTATATCGTTTGTAACATTTTTGCAATTAAACCAAAATGCATTTATTTCATATATACTCTAGGTCTCAGATCGCAAATGTAGAAACTTCTTGTCACAGCAAAGAATCAATTCATTTCTGAAGCTGGTCTATTAAGAATGCTGATATTTTTCAGAAAGATTAAACAAATACTACAATAGCACAGATCACTTTCAAACCATGTCATTGGGAAGCACAAAGTTTTGAGTTTAATCTTACAGCTTCAATTGCTACATTAGAACCATCACAGCCCCATGTGGTAATACAGCATTTAGGGAAATTGTAGTTTATTAAATCTGCTTGTGTAGCCAAAATTCAAAATTTTTCAATGTTTTAAAGGCAATTTTTAACTCTCATCTAATGAAAATGCTTCCAGTTTTCCCAGTTAGGGTGACTTTATCATTGCATGTTGGATGTTCTTCAGATTCCTGCATATATCTATCTCTCCTCCATTTGGACCGACACGAAGAAAACAGTCATGTGCTTCATCAATTCTAAAAAGTAGAGAGACTTGACCTTCAACTCTTCACTGACTATGCAGACTATTTTGATGATTGTTGCAGTCTAGTGAACTCTTGTTTTTAATATGTTTAGGCTGCAAATTCTTTGAATTGGGACTTTTATAGAAGGCTGTCATTCTGTACAGTACAAATAATTAAAAATAACTCTTTGTACACATTAAAGACTTTTCCATCTCCTCTTTTTCAGCCACATGGGTTGGAGGAGGTTACATCAATGGGACAGCAGAAGCTGTCTATGTCCCAGGCTATGGTCTAGCTTGGGCTCAGGCACCTATTGGATATTCCCTCAGTCTGATTTTAGGTAAGTAAACAACTAAAGCTAACAATCTCATATTTTAAATAGCTCTGATTACTAGCCCACCAATAGAAATTAAACAGTTAGGTCTGATAACAGGATACTGAGGCAAACTGGATCTCTTCTGCTGATAGGTTTGTCTTTTAAAAAGAGAACCAGAAAACTGCTATAAACAGTTTGTTATCTTTTGTCTCAGAAATGTCTTGGCAAGACCTATTTGATTATTGCAACCATAGAGATCCAAGGAGGTCACAATAATAAAGGGGGGGGTGTAGGATTTTTTGGGTTTTTTGACAATTCTATATACTAAGTTCTATACATTCAGATTTTCTTGAAGTGCGGACATCAACTGAGTATCTATAAATCTCATAATTCAAGAGTAGCAAATATCTTTTCAAGTTAGGGAGGTGCCTATATTTAAGAGATCTTTACCAAGGTCTAAGTAACTTTCCTAATTTTGTGTAGGATATTTTCAGTATCTCCTTAAAATTGGACCACACATCCTCTTAAATGTGGTCTAAATCATGTGTCAAAGGGCAAATGCACAGTCCTACTGTATGCCGGATCATAGGCTGCATTATAATTTTTAATGCTATGGCTTCCGATTCTGGAAATGAAGTCTCAGAACTCCCTTGCTTTTCTGAAAAATAGTGGAGGACTTCCTCATCATGTCTTAACCACATGGAGATTCTCTCAACAAGTGTCTCCTTTTGAGCCTAAATAAAAACAAAGTTATCAGCTGCATCCTCACATCCCTAAGGCAGCAGCTGATGCAACAGTTTAGAAAGAATGTTGGCACAGAAAAAGATTGCGTTCTTCATCTTTTATTAATGTCACAGGTGTATTCTGCTTTCTAGTAGTACTTGAGCTCTCATTCTAATTTATGACTTTTCTTGTGGTCCTCCACATAGTGGGTTCCTTTTTTCCTATGGTTGCTTATCCAACTATTTTTGCTCTCTTCCTTTCTTTCTGTGTAACTGTATTGCCCTCCTGATTCTTTTTTCCTGTATAACTATGGCTTGTTGCAGTTCTCCTTTCTTCCCAGGTAGAAACCTTCACCACTCCACTATGGTAAATATAGGCTACCACCAGTTCAAGTAGTAGTTCCCATCCCTGAGAGTATTTCCTGTAAGGAAAGTGATAATAGGAAATGTTTGCCTGGAAATCAGTTGGTGTCATTGTGAGGTCATGAGGGTCGTCATCCATTGATGTGATTAAGCAGTGGTTAGGAATGCAGCCACAGACATCTTCCTGACTCAGCCTCTGTAGAATTGACACAAATTAATGATAGCTGAGAAGGAGCTGAGTTATTCCCTCCACTCATTTCCAGCAGTTAAAGATATCCAGACTTATTTTCCTGTTAACTATTATGGCCTCTGTAGAGAAAAGAGTCTCTACCACGTGGCTGCCTACCATTCTGCAGAACAGAGCGAGGAAAGCATTTCTGTGTATGATCTGTACATGCAAGTTTGAGAGGAGGAATTATTTCTTGTTTATCTTTTTTAAAAAACAAAGCAACCAAAATTACAAGAAAAGGGCTAGAAGAAATTTTACTGCTTCAGACTGGAAGCATTTAATTTAGTTCAGTATTGTGCTGCATAGCACTTTCCCAATTTGTCAACCAATTTACATTTAGTAGTTTGGATATCTCTTATTTCCTTTGACAGATGCTCAAGCATCTTAATAGATTAAAATACAAGTGAATCTTTTTTTCTTATTTTAATTGTCTTTGGTAACGGTGCATAAGAAATACAATAGGAAAGGGATCCACGATCAGTCCAAGAACAGTTAAAAAATGCTGGAGTTTCTAAATCCACACGGCCTAGAGACAGTGTTACCATAAGCATTCTAAACAAATAGTGATTGCTAAGCTGGTACCTTCTGTTCAAGGAACCTTAATGAAATAAAGAAATATGAGTAATAAAAGGCAATATGTATAAATCTGAAAAATCTTCTGTACAATAAAACAAATACATTACATATTCTGTGATGAATAACTTAATTAAGGGTTGCCAAAAACAGCACAGTAGATTTTATTTGTAACTGACTGATTTGTGGCATGCAAACAGGACTGCACACATGAAGGTCTGGTAAAAGTGAAGTTCCAGAAATACTCACCATAATTCCTACCCTTCCAAGAGTTAAGATCCAGTCATTTTTCTGACGGAATAGTCTTTTAGGACTCAGAAAAAAAATATTTAAAAAAAAAAAGAAAGAAAAAGATCTTTTCTCCCCTGCCTTTGTTTGGGAGCTGCTGCTGTCCCATCCCCGAGCTAGACAACATCCTCAGGGGTGAACTCACACAAACTGCACCAACAGCACCTTGAGCTAAAACACAATGCTCCTTCTTTCCTGCTAAATCTTCACCTGACCTCAGGCAAACGCCACAGAGCATTAAGGCAAAAAATGGAGACACAAGTCCATCACCCTCCTTCCCATCCCTCCCCCTGCCTAACCAGGCGGGGGGCCAGCAGGCCCCCCGGCCTTTCTCCTCCCACCGTGTCCCCTTGGAAAATGCAACTCACCAGTGNGAGGGGTATGCAGAACCTGCCTAGAGGAAAAGGGGTTAAAAAGGAAGGACTTGAGTGTTCACCATGAGGATGGTGAGACACTGGAACAGGTTGCCCAGAGAGTTGGTGGGGGCCGCATCCCAGGAGACATCACGGGCCAGGCTTGCTGCTGCACCTGATCTAGTGCAGGATGTCCCTGTCTATGGCAGGGGTTGGAACTAGATGATCTTTAATATCCCTTCCAACCCAAACCATTCTATGATTCTATGGTTTTCCTTTGTGTTTTTTTTTTTAACTGTACTTATACATTCAATTTCAGCAGTTTTACTGTGGTCTACTTAGTTACAGTCAAGTGCAGAACTCAACAACACATGCAAAAGGTTCTCATGCAAAAGCTCATTCAGCTTTCCTGAGATAGTTCCTTTTCATTTCCCTAGTCAGAAAGATTTGAGGACTGGCCTTTGCACATTCATGTGCATATCCAGACCATGTTCCAGCTGAGCAGAGCAGAATTGTCCTACACCAAAATTCCTGAACATGCATAAGTGAAATGTGTGTATGACAAGGGTCCAGGGAGCCTGGCACCTGCAGAACCCAGAGGGCATCTGGCAAGTGTAATAATGTTGATTTAAGCATATGTAAGAAATCTGAATTGTCCTGAAAGAATAAGATTTGCTATGTGAGCACTAAACCACAGTTGAGCTCATATCCCTGACCAAGTAAATAAGACCAAATAAATCCCATACAACAACAAACCAACAGTAGAAATACGGGAAAATTCATGCTGAATTCTGGTCTAAGAATGAACAGGATTAGGTAGAAAAAACATTTCCTTAGGCGGATCCAAAATTAGACAGAACTCTGACCGAATCTATAATGCCAGATTTAAGTAAACTGAACCAGACAAATTAAAGAAATTTAGTTTTCATTTTCAGGCCATAGACATTAATGGTGTGGATGTGTTTACCTGTAGACATGTTAAGGTAAGAATTCTTAGAGAATGTTTTGACTGATTCCTTAAAAAAAAAACAACAAACCAACAGTAATGCTGGTGTACCCTTAACCCTTTACTGAAAATTAGCATTTCATCCCCCCTTAATGTCAATGCATTTGTTCACAGCATTTTCTGACTTACTCATTCTAATTTTCTTTGTAGGTGGTCTTTTTTTTGCAAAACCCATGCGCTCCAAAGGTTATGTGACAATGCTAGACCCTTTTCAGCAGCTGTATGGAAAAAGGATGGGAGGGCTGCTGTTTATTCCAGCTTTAATGGGAGAAATGTTTTGGGCTGCTGCTATCTTCTCTGCTTTAGGTAAGGAACAAGCAGTATAAATATTAATTTATCACAGGTGTAAAGGATGAAATGCATTAAAATTCTGGCTTCAAATGCTGACTGTCCTAGCCAAATTATTTGAGATATTGCGGTTCTCAGACCCAAGGTAACTAGTAATTAAGCATTATAATGGTATCCCATTGATTGTTTTGGTAATGGAAAGACATGAAAAATCATCTACTTGCTTTTCAGATACTTTTAAGTTATCCCTTTTTCAAAGAGTATGAAAAAAATTATGAAAAGAAATTTCCTTCTCTTAAGAGGTTGATATGAATCAATCTGCAAACATCCCTTTTATGTCAAAGCTGACCCAACTTCTCTTTTGAGATCACAGAAGCCAGTCAAATTTTCACCTAAAACTATGAAATGTTGTTTTCAGTGCATCTAAATGAAGCAATCCGTTGTCTATAGGAGACCTTCATTTGTGCTTTCCATAGCACAGCCAATAGAAGTAAAACAGATGCTAATCTTTAAACTGAAGTATTAATTCTAAATGGCTTTCTACATGACAAAATGAAGAAAATACTTAGGATTCAGGAAAGAATCCAGAGAATTGGTAGAACTATGACTCAATAGAAAATCACCCAAGTACTCATTCTGATAAAAAATCAACAGAACAGTTTCCAGGGTTTTTAATTACATTTCAGGCCTGAATTTAGCAATCCCTTCAAGAATTGAGTAAGCCCTTGAATTGAAGCACCAGTAGTTGACTTTTACCAGCTAATCATACTCATAGTGCACATGCATGTGGTAATGCTTTCTAGTGCGAGCTATTTTAAACAAAAAAAAACTTTGAAGGTACTCTCCAACTGTGCTCTGATGAACTGCAAAGCCATGGGGAGCTTGTTTACCACAATTTCATCACAAAACCCTTAAAGGACTAAGAACAAACTACATGCTGAGGTGATAGGAGCTGAATAACTTGAAGAACACTCTGAGTATTTGGAATATGGTTTCTTTTTGATTGAGGGCAAACTAATCTATGATATTTCAAAGCAAATGGTATGAATAACTTCCTAGTAGGTTTGTATTAGCAGCTGACAGGTAGGCTATCAATGATTCTAAAGGTCATTGGGGATTTTAACTATTATTTTAACTATTCTGTGAATAGATCTAGTTATATTAATCTTCCTGATTTGCACATTTTTCCTTACTGATGAATATTTAATTCTGTTTCTCTACACTTGATCTTTCTCATGACACTATGCTTGAGAGGATTATAAAAGGGAAAGATGGGACTTCCAGCTCATGAAACAGGTCTGAGTTTGTAGTCCTTAAGCACATGAACTTTGAGGTTCCCTGTGCAACAAAAAAATAGCTGGCAGCTCCCAGCAGTTCCTGTATGCAACATGTTGTGTTCTGCTGACAGAAATTTTCCACCTGCATGGTCAAGAATATCCATCTACTATACCTGAAAGTACTAAAAGATATTGCCATGTATTTTATTAAAATTATACTAATTAGGAGGAGAGGATATTTTAAAAACATGGATTTAAAAGACTGCAATCACTTGGAATAGGTAATACATCTAAGGGACACATACAGCCACCTCAATAACTGTTGGAAGGGCAGTGCAAGAGGACACAAGCAAATCAGGTTCCTTAATTGCACTGACACCAACACACAAATGATCAGGGAGCTGAAGCTCACCCAGGAAGGCTTCAGCTGTCAATGTTAGGTTGATTTTCCCTAGGCAGAAAAAGTGTGGTCCTTCCAGATCTTCAGCAGTGTAAGGAATGGCTGTTGGGACCCTTCTCCATTTAGTTAAAACCTGAAACATCACAGGTGCTGAACATAGACCAGAAGTAGTCTTTCTTGTCCCACTTCCTTCACAGGTGCAGAAGGGTGTGTGTAAAAAAAAATATCTTCACAGCAAATCAGCACCTGTTTATGCACAATAAAAAAGGCTTACTGTGACAAATACTAACATATGGTGTTTTGTTTTTCCCCATAGGTGCCACCATAAGTGTGATCATTGACATTAATGTAAATATTTCAGTCATTATTTCAGCCCTGATTGCAACCATGTACACACTTGTGGGTGGGCTTTATTCTGTGGCCTACACTGATGTAGTTCAGCTCTTCTGCATTTTCCTAGGACTGGTAAGTGTGTAATTTTTTTCCCTTCTTTGATGAGGATTTTGCCCAGAGCATTATGATGATTACATTGACCCGTTGCCTGTCTTTTGTTTTGGAACTATGCCTTCACTGAAAGCATGGAGAGGAAATACCTCCACTCACAGAGCTCTGACTTTAAAGATCATATATCTACATCAGTATAGAGCCAATGCTTCAACCATAATGCTGTCTGAGAGGCCCTATTCTTTGGGTTTTTTCCAACCATTCCAATAGTGGAAATGTTCTCACAATATACTTGCTGAGTACATATCTTACTCAGGATAGGACTGAAGCTGACTCCTTCCCTATCTGTCCATAGGATAGTGGCACAGCCACTGGAAATGTTGGGATCAGACATAGGAAGCAGTCAGTAGGCAATCGAGAAACACTAGCATTGGACTTGCAGAGATGATTGTCTCCTTAATCTCTTCCCTGTAGGCTTCACACATGTGCAATGTGATTAACCTCCTTTAAGTCACTTTTTTGAATTTTCTCTCATTTCCCTCCATCTTCCTTGGAGAACATAGTATAGGTCCAGATAACCTGGCTCTTTGCATATACTGGTATGACTATCCCCTCATCTACTCTCAATGTTATGCCTTTTATTTACTGCCGCTCTTTAAGCCCTAGTCTGGAAAACATCAGTTGAATAGGGCTCAAGTCACAGAGATGTAATCAAAGAAGCTGCTGTCTATTTTTGCCGGTGGCAGAAATAGATGGTCACAGTTGTGCAGAGGTATGAGACAGGCTGAAATAAATGGGGTGGCTCGAAGTGAAGGAACTAAATGGCACCTTGGGGATTCAGAGTAGTTTCTCTGCTTTCATCAGAGTTCTTATGCAGCTTCAGGGAAATTGCTTCAGCCAGAGCTCACACAGGTGGTCACTTAAAAAGCCTGTGTGTGTCCTCACTCTCTGGCTTCCTACCACAAGGCCTGTGGCCTTATTTGCAGAAGTGCTAAGCATTCCCTGTTGCGAATGACTTCATGGGAATGGTGCTAAATACTCTCCTCTCAAAAAGCAAATCCAAGTTTTAGCTAGCCATCTCAAGTGAGAAATTATTCTAGATCTTCTTCTCTCATGCCTCTGTCCTTCCCCTGCACAGTAGTGATCCTTCCTTAACACACATGTTAATATTTGTTAGCTATTCAGTTTCTACAGATGGTGTGTATTACAGAAATTCCACAATTGTAGATAAATCAAAATAGAGAAATGTTTTTCCAATCAGACCAACTTGTGCACTGCTAAAGAGCCTGATCCCTTGGGAATAACGTGATCTGGTATTAAAGACAGTATGAACTTGACAGGGAGGGAAAAGCAAATGGAGATTGTACAGCAATATTCTAAATGGTTAGATTCATAGCTTTAATAATGTTCATTCAATTCAGGTTAGGCTTTTTATGTAATTTCCCATTTAAAATAAACATCAATAATGAAGAGAAACATCAATCATGTAGAGAAAGCCATATCCATATCCTTGAGAGCTGTCAGTGGGGCAGAAAACCTCAGATAATCATGTTCCAGGTGGGGAAGTTTTAGATGAGATGGGGCATGTTTGTGTTAGGTGTTGCAGCAGAGGATGTCACAGGCTCAGGCATCTCAGCTTCCCTTCCAGGCTTTGGAGCAGCTTCATTGGTCCTTGTATCCCCACTGGCACAGAGCTTTACTGCTCATTCCTCTGATGCCTATTTATCTCCTGTTCCTTACACAAGAGGGAACATTTGTCCTAATCACTTCTGTTTCTTACCCCATCTCTTTATTGCAGACACAGCTTCTTTCTTAGGCTTCCATAACATCTACCCCAGCCACTCTGCACACTTCCCTGGATTTCTCCTTAACAATTCCATGTAATTTCTCTCCTTCCCTCCTTATTCTTCGGTATCCACATTTGCAAACCTCAGCTCTTTGCCTTTGTTTTGCTTCATCAGTCTTTCCTTGATCCTGTACTGTATCCCTATGTATCCTGTACTGTATCCCAGCACGTAGTGGCTTGCTCACATCTCTCACCTCTGGAAAAGAGGGAGAAAAGGAGGGGAAAAGCAAAGATCTTATGGCCCAAGATGCAAACAGTTTAACAGAACAATATCAGAAAAGGAAAAATTACACTACCAAGAACAATAGTAATAACACCAGACTCTCTCATTGCCTGATGAATTGGAACCATCTCAAGCAGCTGATTGCATATTCCTACTTCCCTGACTAGCCCTCATTTACATACTGAGCATGTCATCTGTGGTATGGAATATTTCATTGTCCATGCTATTGTTCTGTTTATTCTTCTAGGGAAAGCTGAGAAGGAAAAGTTGTTGACATATTGTTGACATTTGTTTCACTGCAATCATTAGAAAGAGGAATTAATTCTCTCACAAATGAAACTAGAACAACATACACAGCCTCTTTGTCTTAGCTGTATCACTGATTCCCCCTTCTAGACTGTTCCACCATATGAAAGCCCTTTTTTCCAGTTTCAAATTCGATGAAATCTAGGTCCTTCTATCTGCCTGCTTCTTCTGACCCTGAGCTTTATTCTGATTTCTGCTTTACTTCTGCAAGCCTTTATTTTATTTGCCCTCTACTCGTTTTTCCACTCCACTTAGAAGAGCTCAATGAAGAAAACTGATGTCTGTATTGAGCAAATTAAACAGTGCAAAGGTGAAAACACAAGATCACCTGTAGTGTGGAATAGTAAACACAGTCCTGGTACTATTTTGGCACATATCAACTAGTACTTTCCCCAGGAAAAATTGAGGAATGTCCTTTCTGACCAGGAAAGGAGTCTAGATGCATGAATGCAAATAATGACATGTCAGTAAACTGCAGGGATTGTGAAAGTGTCTTGTCTGGTTTTATTTAATGGTACAGAGGTAGTTCTTGAGACCCAAAAACTGGGTTACTAGCAGAGGTTGGGGCAGATTGTGAAATCTCATAATATACTTGCCACACAGTCCCTATTAAAAGCTGTGGCATGCAGCTCACAGATGGACCTCTAGAAGTGTACCCTCCTGAAAAACTCAGTTGAATTTGTGCAAACTACAGTTCTTCAGAAGCTCATCACTTGGACATACTTGAGGTTTGAAATTAAATTCCACCTGTTATCCTAGTTCCCCGTGAATTTCTCAACAAGAAGGGCATTAATATCCATTAATTTTACAATATGTTTATTTTTTTCTCAAAATGTCTTGGAGATATTTGGAACATTTTGGTGATCTTCCCTAGAAAAAAACCAAACAATGAAAAGAGAATCTTTCTGCCCAAGTGTGCTAATTAGCAAAGTTTAATATCTGACTGAATACAGAATATCGTGGTGTGTAATAAGCAACCTGAATAATAGACAGTGCAGCAAAACACAACAACAATTCATATATTGTTTGCACATTGTTGCTATAATTTGTGCAACAAAGTAGCTTAAGACAAAGTAGCTACTGGAACAGGTTGCCCAGGGAGGTTGTGGATGCCCCGTCTCTGGAGGTGTTCAAGACTAGGCTGGACAGGGCACTGGGCAGCCTAGTCTAGTGGGAGGTGTCCCTGCCTATGGCAGGGGGGTTGGAACTCGATGATCTTTAAGGTCCCTTCCAACCCAAACTATTCTATGATTCTAAGATGTTTGATTTCTATCATCCTGTTATCTCATACACTTAAATGTGATCATTTGGATTGTGGTAATCTATGTGTTCTGGATACCAATAGAGTCTTAAGGATGCAGTGAGTCAAACAGTCCATTCTATATAGTAAAAAGCCTGGTTTTCATCTCAGCAGGAACTACTGAGATTCTTCTAATTGAGAATTACTGAGTTACTCTACTGCAAAATGTGTTTGCAAGTTAGTGTGTGAAAGGTCAGTTGATGAAAGAAATAAATATTCTTGCTAAAACTCTCTGAGAAGGGTTTCTCAACAGATTCCTTTAGTCTACATCAAAACCAGAGAGACTGAAAATAGTCAAAAGTCTAGAGTTAAATTATCTTCAAGGTAGAAAAGTGCTGTAACACACAACATCTACTGAGTGTTCTGGATCAAGAGAGATGGGGTTCACCAACAGTAATAACACTCTTGTTTTGTGTTGAATTGGAAAAAAATTGCCAATTCTTCAGGTGTATTTGTGATGTCTCATCCCTGTGTACTGGCAAATTCTGATGCTATTGCATGCAAATTTATAAATAGATTTTTCCCTATAGTGTGTTCCAAGGAAGGGTGTAAAACTTATGTGTACAGTTTAGGGAAAACAAAATACAGATGTATAAATGCATATTCTCTGCTGAATTTGCAATATATACTGCTTAATTCTCTGCTCATGCTCACACTCACCCTTTCCAAACAAAGGTATGCTATCCATTATCAAGCTGTCCGAATTTTGAGACATCCCACCAGCACATAACCCAACTTTTCTGCAAGTCAGCTTGGCAACTTGGCTTTAAATCTGTAAGAAGAAGAAAAACATACTAATATTAAAATTTCACAGATTTAGAATGCTTTCTTTGGGTCTGAACAAAGTGTTACTCTTTGGTTACAGTGGATCAGCGTACCCTTTGCGATGTCCCATCCTGCAGTTACAGACATTGGAATCACAGCTGTGCATCAGGTGCACCAAGCACCTTGGCTTGGATCTATCAACTCACTTGACATCTACACATGGCTGGACAATTTCCTTTTACTGGTAAGTGATGATTTGTACAAGGGAATGAAGCATTTGAGCACTCACACTGTGTTACTGTGACAGCTGAAAATAATAGTCTAGTTAAGAGTTTCCATCAAATAGAAAACTTTTACCCACTAGACTTCTGCTCAGTGTTTCTGCACATTTGAAGGATTTCAGTGAAGTATCAGTAGAATATCGTAGCACAGCTGTCAAACCAGCCCTGCCAGGTTTGCAATTTAAATATCATCAGGCTGAAAGAGTTGAACTGTGCTAAAATTAATTAAAAACGTGCAGCCTAACTGATGTCATTGTTGGCAGAGGAATTTGTATATTCCAGAAAGCAATAAATTCATTATACATATGATTAAATATGCCTTAGGTATGGGTGATGTAGAAAAAGCTTCACAGAGATGGATGGATAGATGAATTCATATGTGCACACATGCCAAAATGAACTGTGGCTTTTGTTATTTAATACCTATGCATTACACAAGGGATCAGTGGTTATTAAGTACTTTCCATTGGAAGATTTAGCAGCACATGCTAACATTTTCCATTCTCAGTGTCCCTGAGCACCTCTACACTGTTTTTACTATTATGTTGTACTTTGGGATTCCTTTCCATGTTTTTCTTTTTTAAATAATTTCAGCTATAGAAGTTTAGAATTTTCTGATAATTGGGCTATTAAAATATATTGTTTAATCTAGCTTGAATTTTTAGGCTTTCTCAGAAGGCCAAAGTATGGCATTAGCTTAGCAGCTGTATTCTGTCTGGTAAACTGTAAGGTTTCATTCTGCTGACAACCAAAGGAAAGTTCTGGTTTTGCCAAATTGATACATTTTTATTTCATCTTTTTTGTTTCATTGTAGTTCAAGAGATTTACATGTGCTAGGAAGTTTTGTTAAAGTAACATTATTGAGGCTGCAAAGGAAAGCAGTCATAAACAGCAAGTCAAAATCCAAGTTGCCTGAGACTCATTCATTTGGACTCTGTGTGTGTGTAAAACATCTATGAAACACCTGTATACACATTTCTTGTTCCAAAATACCTCTTGCTTCATTTAGTGTGTAAGACTGGACTGTGCATGGTTTCATTCCATACCATTTAGTCATAGACACTTACTTACTTAGTGAAGACTATTCAGATCCCGCTCTCTGGAAAGAGTTGTTAGCACTTGATTTTTAGCATTTGATAATACTTTTTTGTGTCATATTTTACACACATAATTTTAAGTCTCATCACAATCTTCACTGTAATATACCCAAAACAAGAAAAGGGTTGCCACCATAAAGGAATACATCATACTTGCTACTTTATTTTAATATCTATTGGCATCACGTTTGCTTCAAAAAGGGGGAGAATAATTTTTCAGATTATTGTATTCAATGTATATACAACATGTTGCCTTTTTTAAGCAGATACATGCATTCATAAAGGAAGATAACATCTTGCTTTCAAATCCTATCTGAGTCTAATCTACTTTTGGCAGGGGGAGGGTAGTGGAGGCCAAATTCTTCAATTATGAAATATGACAGTAGTATTTTATAACTTTTCCTAAGGCATTATTAAGTATTTATAGAGTTCATGATACTTGGGGATTACAGGGACTGTGTAAGTGCAAAGTATTGTTACCAAGGAACAAATTACCTGAAAGAACAGGATTGAAGTAGATTTACAGAGTTTGACACTGCTTGTGAGAGTGGAAGTTATAGCTGTTACTGACTGACTGATCCTCAATAAATAAAAGGGCAAGCAGCATCACAGCATTCAACATTAAAATGATGGTTGTAAACATGCACTCCATATGGCAATAGCAAAATGTTCCAGAATTAGGCTTCAATGATGGGATACTGCCCATTGTGTTTGCAGACATTAGGAGGAATTCCATGGCAAGCATATTTCCAGCGAGTTCTTTCTTCATCTTCTGCCACATATGCTCAAGTACTGTCATTTCTGGCTGCTTTTGGCTGCATCGTGATGGCTCTTCCTGCTGTGCTCATTGGTGCAATTGGAGCATCTACAGGTAAATGATTAAAAATGAGTAGTACAATTAAAGCAAAATGGTAAGATAATTGTGTGAAAACCCTAGAAATCCTAGTCTAGCCAGGTGACATCATTAATCAACTCAGGATCTCTTCAGCAGTAGATTACAATCAAGTATAATATTAAAGAATATATATCCCAGGGGAAATTGCTTTTACCACAGTGGATGAGATGGTTAATTCATTCTGCACATTCTAGATATCTACAGATGTAACATTTATATTTAATGTTGGAGTTAGATTCTGATACTTTTATTTGGTCCTGGTAGTAATAATGAGGAGCAGCTGAGGTTGCTTAGCCTGAGGAGAAGGAGGCTGAGGGAAGAACTTTTCACTTAAAAGGGGTTATAGAGAGGTGGAGGCTGGTCTCCTCTCCTAAGAATCAGGTGACAGGACTAGAGGAAATGGCCTCAAGTTGCTCTAGAGGAGATTTAGACTGGATATTATGGAAAATTTCTTTTCCAAAAGTGTTAAGCACTGGAACAGGCTGGTCTGAGAAATGGTTGAATCACGTTCCCTGGAAGTATTTAGAACATGGGTCAACATGGCACTTATTTGGTGGTGGTGGACTGAGCAGAGATAGGTCTTCCCTGTCAAGATCTTCATCATAGTGGAACTGATCTCCATCCCAGTGACCATGCAGGAAAACTTTTCAAAATGTTCTGTTAGAAATTTTTAACATGTGGTTTTGAGCCTTGTATCTGTAAATCCAAACGAATAAGCACATCACAAACAAACATGGATCCCAGACTTGTTTTATTGAGAAAAATTACACTTACGAGCAATGCAAAGATTTAATATTGTATTTTCCACAGAATAACCACAGGTGCTGATCAGACTTAGCTTAGAGGTAAGGAAAAACGGTGAGCAGAAATAAATCTGCTAAACTAAGCCAATGAGACAATGTCTCTCTGAAAAGCTACCTGTGCGGTGTCCCTAGTAACAGTTTGGTCATTAAATATGAAAAAAAAATACAAATATCTCACTCACTGTGCATGAACTCAAGAGGTCCTGTAGATGGTGACTACTGTTTATTACTAATGATTTACTGGTGTCCGTGTTGCAGCCTGGAACGAGACTGAGTATGGTGTACCTGATCCCATGACTAAAAAAGAAGCAGATATGATTCTGCCAATTGTGCTCCAGTACCTTTGCCCCGTCTATATCTCATTCTTTGGCCTCGGTGCTGTATCTGCTGCTGTGATGTCATCAGCTGACTCTTCAATTTTATCAGCAAGTTCTATGTTTGCTCGGAACATTTACCAGCTTTCCTTTCGTCAAAATGTGAGATTACTTTTGTGTTTTCACTTTTACAGAAAATTTTAGGTCAGAACTTCACTAGGTGATACAGAGACTGTAATTTCATAATGAAACACATCTTCCATGTTCCTGTGTATGACTAGAAAAAGTAGATAGCATTTCTAACTTGAATGAAGTCTAAGTCATAAAAACATTTATGGTTCTGATAGAGACAGAGGTGAAAGATCTAACTCAGGGGAGGGAGCGTTCAAGAGTTCCCATGGCATTGCAATTTGTCCAAACAAGTCTTAATTATTGCAGCAGCCTTAAGTTTTACTTAAGGCCTTAAGAAAATGAGATGCCTTTCTGAATTATTTATTTATCAGGAAATTGTTTGGCAATACAATGTTGCCATTGGCTGGAGTTTTTCTTAGGACATGGAGAAGAAGAAATTCTGATGTTGACAGTCTCTTTTAATTGAGGCACATTGTGCTTGTATTTTAAAGTTATTTCTGTCACTCTACTGTTGTTCTTTCTTTTGAAGTTTATTGGACTTATGCCCAAAGATTAACAGCTTTGAGATTATTACCTTTAAAACCATTATTACCTTTAAAACCATTGGGGTTTTTATCTCTCAGTAGGTGATGCAGAGACAGATGTAAATGAGATGTAGAGACTTATGTAAATATTATTTAATATATCATGCTAAATTTTCTTCTAAATGTAGTATCTGTGCATGAATGTGGGCATATATATATTGCCATGATGTAGGCACCTAACATCATCCTTTCTTTGCAGGCTTCAGACAGGGAAATCGTGTGGGTCATGAGAATCACTGTTTTTCTGTTTGGAGCATCAGCAACAGCAATGGCGCTGCTGGCTTCATCAGTGTATGGCCTGTGGTACCTCAGCTCTGACCTTGTTTATATCATCATATTCCCCCAGCTTCTGTGTGTGTTATTTATAAAAGGAACCAACACCTACGGTGCCATAGCAGGATATTTATTTGGCCTTGTTCTCAGAATAACTGGAGGAGAACCATACCTCTACCTTCAGCCCTTGATCTACTACCCTGGCTGCTATCCAGATGAAAATAATATCTATACCCAACGATTCCCATTTAAGACACTCTCCATGCTTACCTCCTTCTTTACTAACATCATAGTCTCCTACTTAGCTAAATACTTATTTGAGAGTGGGACCTTGCCACCAAAGCTGGACTTCCTTGATGCTGTTGTGGCCAGGTACAGTAGAGAACACATGGACAAAGCAACTCTTGTAAAAAGTGACAATATTGTATTAAATGAACTTGCACCTGTGAATCCACGACACAGCCTAAGTTTGAGCTCAACTTTCACAAACAAGGAAGCCTTCAATTATGTTGATTCAAGTCCAGAGCTGTCCAATACTGAAGATAATTAACAAATCTCATATCCATAGGCAAAGCAATGCAAAGCAGAATATTCCACAAAGAATGGTCAGAGGCACATTATCAGAAGAAGAGCAAGAACTGGGAATAATATGCAGCTGCACAATTATTTAAATTGCTTCTAGGAGCAGAAGTATTCCATGAGAGGAACTCTTTTCTGTTAGTATCTACCATGTTGGATTAGATCATGGATTGTTTACCAAAAGATATACTCATTCTATCCACCCAGAATTATATATTGTGTAATTAAAAAAAAATTGCCATTGAAAATACATGTAGCAGAAAATGTGCAACAGTTATTTAGCTAGAACATCATTTAAGAGATTATAATACAGTCACTTTGAAATACAATCAACATTTCATTGGTATTGAGTGAAAATATATTGTCACAGCTATAAGTGATTTATTACTAAAGAACTAGTTGCTTAAGCAAAGACAAATAGATAACTTGCCTGGGTTTTCAGTCTGATTATTTTTTTCCTTGTAAAGAAATTCAAATAATGAAAATCTAGTATTTATTATTTTTATAAGATGGCAAAATACACAATTAGTAATAAATTCCTTATAGGAGTTCTATATAATATATATTAATTTTTAAAGTTAAAATTAAGTCTAAATTTTGCTTAATGCAAAACAGTCTAAACAAATTATGTTACTATAGATGTTCTTTTTATCCCATAGTTAGTGGATATCAGCAATGGAGGATAACAAAATTTTTAAAGCAATAATTGCAGTTGAAACTCAAGCATCTGAAAAAATGGTAGAACTCTTATAAACTAAATAGGACTTTGCAATGTCAAGAAAAGAGGCCTTCTCTTGGCTTGTCATCAAAATGAACATGCAGCAAAGCTGTCTGACATCAAGCAACTGCAGCAAAAGAACAGATATTGAAAAGTAAGGAAGGTTAAGAAAGCTTATAAAATCAGCTGACAGGGTTTTCCATGAGGAAAATTTCCCTTTTTCACTTAATAAAAGAAGTATTCCTAAAGATATCAAAAAGTCTTTTGGGTCGGTCTGGCTCAGTCTGGGAAGTGCAGATTTTCCTTGGAAAAATCACATTTGACCAAAAATTTGGTTTCCCATGGGAAAAAATAGCTTGTTGGACAGCTTTCCACATCTGCTAAGTGCTCTCCTCCAGAAACAGCAATAGCTAAGAGGGGAACTGAAGGGAAACCCAAACCTAGAAGCAAAGTGAAAGGCACAGAGGTGTCTTTCAATGAATGCTGGACTCCTTCATTAACAGCCATCATCCTGGTCCATTATGGTGACTCTGCAGAGCATGAGCAGTGGCCAGGCACAAAAGAGACTTCACTCATGAATGGCAACAATGGCCAGAGACAGCAAAGCAGGGAGATGAGGCCTCTTCTGACTTTGGCCTAGTCAGCAGGTAACACACAATGTCATTTCCATTTGCCCACAGCCGAGATGATTGTGTCTGTCCCCATTGGTATGTGCCTTTCACAGAAGGAGATTTAATAGCTAGATTTCTATACAATTAATAGTTATGCTCCTGTAATTCTTTTAAATATCACTTGCATGACACACAATGTTGTACTAAAATCCAGATATCCTCCTGTTGCTGGTCCCCAGTGAAATTTCTTGAGCTATCATGGAGGGGAAGGTTTTGCTGCTAAAGGAAGAAGCCATCAACTTGTGCATTCAGTGTTGACATAGACTTTCACAGGTTGAATCCTTAGATATGGGTTTTGCTCCTTTTGTGGAGTTTTAACAGCATATATATATATATTTTATACATAGAGAAGATTAATTTTTGAGATGCTAATTTTTTTCTCCATACATTGCTTTTAAAATTAACACATCTTTGTTCTGAATATGCATTGTCAGCCACAGTACTACTGTGCTAAGAAATAGTGAACAAGCTTGGGGGATGGAGAATCCAAATCATTATTTGCACTAAAACACAGAAGAGTCAATACAGTAAAGAAATTAAACATTCCTGGAGGGTGAGTGAACAAGCCGCCAACTAAATTCAGTATCCTAAGGATCTCACATAACAAGAAGAACCTAGCAGCCTTCTCTCCACTAGGACCCACTAGGAAAAGAAAACAGGAAAGAGTTTCTAAGGAAGAAGGAGAGAGTATAAGAGAGCTACTGCTGAATTATTACCTATTTCTGGCCCAAATCCACTAACCTCAAATCCTTTCTTATAAGAAAATGTGAGTTTACCCACTTACAGTGACTATGCCTTATGCTGCATTTCCAAATGAAGTTAGTGGATCCCATTTTACAGCCATTTGTACATCTTCCTGAGAAAGTGCTAGTATTCCACTATGAGAAGCTGCATAATGGTCACATTTTGAATGCATCATTTCTATATTATTTATTGCAAAAGTCCCAACAGTGTGAGGAGAAGGAATGGAGAAGGGCATTCAACTGGAATATTTTTAAAAATTTTGATTGGAAAATAAAAATCTTTCCTTTTCTCATGTATTGCCTTGTTGTCATAAGATATAAAGGGTTTTAACATGCTTGAAGTGAAAAAGTTTTCTAGTTCTCTCTGTGGAGACTGAAATGTTATTTCACTTTCATAAGCAGCACACCATGGAAGCTTTATCATGCAAAGCAGAGAACTGGCACTGAAGACCAACATGGGACCATAACTCAGCTTTCCACATACCAGGTCTCTATGTACATTATTGCATGAGTCCAGCAGGGGCTACTGTGGTTGTGGTGGGCTGCATAGTTGACAGGACAACTTCAAAAACCAAATTAAACAGCCCTACGTGAAGTCTGTTTATGACTTTATTGCCTTAGTTCAGATATCCCACCATTGAATTAATACAAAGCCATTCATACAACCAAAGGCTATATCTGTGATTGATAACAGGGGGAAAACAAACAAGCAAAAAAATAAATAAGAAGATAACAAAATACAACCTGGTTAATTCCACAAGTGAAAAGCCAACAGAATGTGATTCTTCAAGTAAACTTCATTTTCATAGCATCATCAAAAGCTCCTTCTCCACTTGTGCAATTTGTAGACAGTAGTACTGTGCACTAAATTGGATCTATAATCAGTGAAGCAAAGAGCTTATTTTCAGACACTGAGGTTATTGTTTCTGAGCCTACAATTTCTAGATAAAATATTCATCTCACAATCATATATTTTACTTTTTTATTCTTAGCATTTGTGAATAATGCTTGTTTGACAGGGGCTTTTGCCTCCTTTGCATGAGATGTGTTCATAAAATCAAGGTTAGTAACATAGCTGAAATGTCAAAAAGAGTTACCATTTCATCTGTATTTGTCCATACAGAATGATAAATGTATTATAAATAAAACATACTTTTGTGAACCTGAACTGAATGTAAACATTAAGTGGATTGAATTAATTCAAGTAAAAGATTAAGTCCTTTATTTTCATATAGTAAGACACTTTAGGATTTCAAATATACGTATCATAGGAAAAAAACCTGTTACTCGTTTTTCCTTCTGCCCTTCAAGCATATTTGATCAAGTACAATGTGCAGTTACACAGTAAGCTATTGTAAGTCTGCTGTTAATCAGGGCAGTATTTGTGGCTATTGTTAAAAAGAAAAAAGTATATTTTTGTCTGTGTCAGAAATGTTATATTAAGACTATACCTAACAATGCAGATAGGAAGCATAATATAAATATATCTGGTTTAACTTCATTTGTATTGTGTTCAATAGTACCCATGCAATTCAGGAAAATACTGTCTGGTTTTGGGTCTGTTTTGTCCATCTCTTAAAAATAAAGACTTTTATTTTATTACCAATCAGGAAACAGAGCTTTCATTTCAGTCATCTACTCCTTTTCTTTCAAGCCACAAAGAAGTGTCAACATCCCTGACCTCTAAGGAAATCTACATCCAGTGGGTCTTCCTCTTGTACACCCCTTGCCAGGCACCTTTCTCTTGTGGGTGTTGTATGGGAAAAGGGGCTGTGATTTGGCCTGTGGGGTTGACAAGTAGCACAAACTGTGCTATGGGAAGTATGCATGTGCCTAGAGATAGCAGATGGATTCCACCTTTCCTGGGTTTCTCCCTTCATAGTCAGCTATAAAGTAATCCCATGCATATGTTATATATACACTCATTTCTAAATCAAGATTTTAGCTGACGGAAACTCATCAATCTGAGGGTTTATCCTCTTATTAAGAGCATGAACTAATGTATAATGAATTCATAGGAATAACACAAAGGAGTTGACACAAATGCTACTATAATGACACATGCTCAATATACGTTGTATCTATCCCTCAGATGCTTAGGAAAAACTAGTTCCCAGGCCATTAAGGTGTCTCCATCCCTCTTTGCTCAAGGTGAATGACAGTCTCCCAAGCAAGAGCCCAGGGATAGCTTGGGAGCTGGACTGTTCCAAGGATTGCTGGGGGCATTTCTCAAGAGGATCTCTGCAAGTAGCCTTCCTTTTGCAAGGCTGGCAGAAATGGCAAGTGCAGCCTCACACCAGATGGGTTCAGCGCCAAGAAGCATGTGCCCTCGGCATCTTCAATTTGGTGGTGAGGATACAGCCTTAGGGTTCTCTACTCTTGTCTCAGCCTTTTGGGCATCCTTTAGGATCAAAAGAGACAAGCTGAGACTTGTCCAATGCAACTGACCTCACCCTAATGCACACTTTCCCATGAGTGGCCATACAAATATTTAAATAATGGCAAGATGTGGCCCACCCTTTTCTCTTGCTCTTCAAGTGAGAGAAGCAATGAATACGATCACCCCCAAAAGACAGATGAGTAATTATTTGCAGAAATGGGGAACTTGGGGAGTTTAGCCTTTTGGAAGCATTCACAGAAAAAGCACAGTTCTCAAGGGAGGGTTTGCACCTTACTGTCTGGAGCACTGACCTTCAGTGATCAAGACTGCAAAAACAGATAAAGGAAAACATAAATCTAGGCTGATAGGGGTGCAACAACTTGGAGAGGCACATATTGTTGCCACTAAAAGAAAAGTAAAAAACAATGTAAAAGAGACTGTAGTCAGGAATTCGGCTAGGAATTCGGTAGTGGACAACAAGTGGATGAAAAATTTTATCAGGCTGACTATATTTAGTTGTTTTAGGAAATATTGTGATGTCAGAAGGAAGCAACTAAATTGCTTTTGGAGTAATGGAAGAAACCCAAGTACTTAGGAGGAAGAACTAGTACTACAGAAGCAAGATGTGAAAATTTCTTATACAAGGCAGGGGAAAGGTGATAGAATAGCACTCACGATAGGAAAGGATTTGAAAGAGTATTTAATGAGGTTATATTCTGGGCTATATAGGCCTCAGGATTTAAAACTGAATGTGGACAGAGACACTTTTAATATTATTAGTGAAAGAAATACCACTTCAAACTTGTTTATCATGTCATGGCTAAGAACATCTCCCACTAGACTAGGTTGTGGAAAGCCTCATCCAACGTGGCCCTGAATGCTTCCAGGGATATGGGATCTGTATCTTCTCTGGGAAACCTCCAGTGCCTCACCACCCTCACAATAAAGAATTTCTTCCTAATATCTAAATCCGCCTTCTTTCAGTTATACGTACCATGTTTCTCATCTTAAGAGTCTAAGCACACTTGAAGTAAGTTTAAGTGGCACCCTTCTATGTAAAATGGCAGTAGTAAATCAATTCTTAGCTAGTTGTTAATCCTTCCAAGTAAGAGTTCTGTGGTTATGACTGAAGGATAAAAATTCATTTACTTATCTAGAAATGGGCAAGGCTAATTTTTTGCCAAGCTACTAATGAATTTCTCTGCAAGAAAAAGGAATTGAGTGTATCCTGCCAATTCACTAATGGAATATAATTATTATCTGTGTATTAATAATAGAGATTAGAGTGCTGCACTGCACTTACTGTTACTTAGTAGCTCACATCCATCAAAGTATCAGATACAAACTTCAGAAGGACTTAAAGGGAAAGATGCCCTCAAAAATCATGAGTGCCTAGTGTCATGCCATTCAAGGACTGAGAAAGGTCTGGTTATCTGTCTTCTTGTGATTTCAGCATGATTAGGTAAAATTTGGATTATAGCATAAGATTAATTATGCCAAAATACTGCATTTATGACTGCAAAAGTCTGGTCCTTCTTTGAGATTTGGCAGGAGCAAGGCCACAATGAGAGGAATGAAATGGTGTCAGCTGCCTAGAAGCCTCTAGGTCTTGCTTCTGTCTCTTCCTCCTTTGGTGCTTGCTTTGTTGTGGTCTAAGGTAAAGAACATTAATCACCATGGTGGTCTGCCTGAGTATGAATTTGCATATAACCTACACATCAAGCATCAATCAACAATGGGAGAAAGCCATCTTTAAAAGATCATACCATCCCACAGAATCACAAAAAAAAAATAAACCAAAAAGTGAAATCCTGCTGTGTTCATTTGCCTGCTATACTTACCAGATCCACCTGCTTTCCTTTTAAAAGATTTTAAGGTCTGCCTTTTGCTGTCCTATATATCTTTGAAATCCAGGTGTCTTAATTAGCTTCCCTCCACAGTGAGGTTTTATCACCACATAATGATCAGCAGCTACTGTTGACATCACTCAGGGTACAAGTCCATATGCTCAGCATGTGAGAAGAATATAAGTAGTTAGTTTGTTTCTTACATCCAAAGGTGAGATGACAGATATATGACAGAGAAGTAAACTAAATCCCAGAGGTAATGTGATTGTTCAGGAATAGTATACTAGAGAACTATGTATACTTTTATTATTCCATGTGACTGTGAAAAAATATTGTGTTCCAGTAAAGCAATGAAATAGTATATTTTTCTGGTTCATTCTTTTTTCCTGCCCATCAAGAAAGCAATATTTGAAGGGACTGTGTTTTTTTTAATATCAGTTATCTGTTCTGCAGGATATTATTAAATGTACACTTTATTGTAGTCTCAAAACTATATAGTAATTGCAGATCAGTGATAAAGTTCAGTAACTACCCAGCCTAAACAGGAGAAATTCTACTTTTAAGTTTTAAGGTAGGAAATTAAAATTAATTATTCTGTCTGTGTAAAGCTACACAGAACATCAAGTTCTGGGTTTTGCTAACAGGAAAAAAAAAATATCTATGAATCCTAGTTCACATCGGAGATTTTGTTTTAATACTAAATCTTGCCAAGATGATAAACACTCCCAATAAAGATGCAAACGTCTGGAAAGTATTTTCATGGAACCTCTGGATTGTAGCCATGAGACTATAAACATCCTTCTTGGTGTCACACATTGGAAACATGTTGATGAAGAGGATTAGCTGCACATGTGGAGGGAGAAGTTGTGGAAGCATCTCAGGAGAAAATGAAAGGAAGATTTAGACCCAACAGGTTAAAACTGTAGTCATCAAGAGGTGTTGTAGTGATTACTACCCTAGGCTGATTGCCATTCCCCTAATGCATCAATTAGATATTTGATATTAGATATTTGCATGGTGTTTGATATTTGTTTATGCTTTCACTATAGCAGTTGCCCATGTAAGGAATCCATGTTGAGGAGCAAACATGGTTACTCAATTTTATGTTAGAAAAACAACTTTGTATTTTCCATCAGCATAAAATTCATTTTTCCACTCCCAGAGAAGTGTCCTCAAGGATTTCACTTGAACAAAATGTCTCAAAACATAATGGAAATATCTTTTTAGCAGCATAACATTTGAATAAGAAAATAAATCAGGTATATTTTTATAAGGAGCTTTTTCCCCTGCTAATAAGGAAGGAAAGAGCCTTCATTCCTGAACAGAACCTTTCACAGGATTTCAATGCAAAAATTTTAAGGGGGTCTTAGTTTTAAAAAGAATAGAATGTTAGCTCCTTGGATACCAAATCTCCTTAAGCTACTTCAAAGCACAAATACAAACTTAAGAAAATCTGGGCTGTACAAAGAAATTCAGTCCTATGACCAGTGAACTGACTACAATATATGCTTAGCGCATCTTCCACGATTGCCTGCATGAAAACTTGGGACAATTGGAAATGCCTTTTTAGTAGTAATTTCCGTTCATCAGCAGTTTCTATTCAGATATACTGTGAGAAAAATACATGCACCCTTGGCAAGGCAAAACAAAAAAGGAGATAATTCTTATAGCCCAAATATTCAGAAGGAGGGGCTTTGTCTGAGGGTTTTCTTATGACATTCCCTTTTACTTAACCTAGCAAAGCATTTACAGTTCCATCACTCACCCTTTTCTCTCTCAATGTGTCAGCTCCTTTAGATTTATGTTGCTTTCCAATGGCCTAAGGAATTCTGAAAAGGTTTTTAATGAGACTGCATAAACTGCCAGTAAGCAAATTTATTTCACAACATTGTCATTTAAACATAAGCACACAAAAATTGCAGAGGTCTCACAGCAATTACAGTATCTGCCGAAATGTCAGAGAAATTAGACATTTGGCAACAGGACACTGAATGGAAATATCAGGACAATGTTGAGTGTTTTCATTACTCAATTTAGTAATGAAGGCTAATGGTCCTGTCTCTGCTCTCACCGTATGACAGGGTAGTTCTGAAAGCAAGTAGTGGGAATGCAATTTAACAGGTACAAACAGTAATTGAATATTCAGAAATAAAAATCATGTTGCTAATAGAATCTTGTTAATCACAAAATGAGTGACTGTGACAGATATTAGCAGTGCAGAACATCTGATTTGCCAGCCCATGCGGAATGCATGGACCAGGATGGTTTTCAGTCATAGAGAACGTTGTAGGGTAAAAAATGCCTGTACCAAGAGCAAATAAAAACCACCACGTCCTGCTAAGCAATATTTATTTGGAGACCTTGGACAAGGAGGGAATAACGATAGCCACTAACAACAGACAAAGTGTGATGTTTAAATCAAGGCACTTCTGAAAAAAGAAGATGGGAACAGATCCACTAGAAGTGATTGTCCTGCACCCCACCCCAACTGAGCAGTAGCCAGCCGTGGCCTGTATATAAATATTTTGTATGGATAGGCACACAACTTCTAGATAAGAAATGGAGTCCTTGTCTTTGACAGTCATTAAGGCATTAGGAAATTGCTTTTCTAAATGCAGGTGCACCAAGTTGTTGCTGGAACAAAGTGTCTGGGACCCGGAAAAGGAGAATAGGACAAACATAGCCAGTGACATTTGGATTTTTCTAGAAGATGCTATATGGTGGGCTGCAGCAGACCTCGGAAGCACACAGCTTCTTCCAAGTCTTGGAACAGCCTCTATCCCTTCTTTATCCTTTATCCCACCTTTATGTCACTAAGTAGAGGAGATAATGAAAGAGTTTGAATCACATGTATTTATTTGCCCTTCCATACCAAAGATTTGCACCAGACTATTGTTCTAGTGGTATTGTCTCATTTTTATAATTTATATGATTAATGTTGATTTTTAAAATTATTGCAAAGTCCAATAATGGCTTCAGATCATGCTGAAGAACTAGAACAAATATGTAGGGAGACATAATCCCCATTCTGGACAGTTAACCTTATATACTCAAGGACAAGAATAAGCTTAAAGCTATAAGGAATAGCAAGGACAAGGGCAAACATTCATACAACTTCTGAGGTTCAGCTCATACTTTTGCTTTGAAAAATAAAATAGTAACTGGCATATTGGGCTACATACTTCTTAATTACCCTGTTGTATAGAACCAACATTGGGATCAAGAAGGAAATGCCATAGGCTGCAGTACTGCACAGGTGATGGATCCATCCAATATTGTCTTCTGGGTTGGTTTAGGTCATTTTAGAAAATGAATGCTTGATTCTACTGTTGTAGTTCAGGCCCATAGGGCAAGAATACAGAGCAGGAGCAGGTGAATGTGGGGGAATGGACCTGGCCTGTCCTCCTGTCACTTGTTGCCTGTCTTGAAGTCACCACATCTCTATTTTCCTCATCTCTTCTATCTTATTTGGATTTAAGCTTTTCAAGACTTCCTCCATTTCTGTGTCTGTAATCGACCTAAGGAGGACTACATTTTCTAGAATAGCTACATACTGTTGTAACATGAATAGTAATATAATAATAAATACATTCATAGCCACCTTCCACACTAACCATTTCCACAGTACAAACTCATTAGCAATATTAATTCAAAAGCTGTCTGTTCTTTGACTTTCTTTTGTTCTGACTAATGTCTGACAGGTTTTATATAGCTTTGTGAACACAATGTGGTGTTATTCAATATGCAGAAGTTCCTGTAGTTGTAGAGGATTTCTAAAAGTATCATGTTGCTGTGCAAAGAACTCTTACGGTCAATTTGCTCTATTTGGCACAGTATTTACCATTTAATTAGCACTTGCTAGTTGTTATAGTAGTATTTTTGTTAAAAGAGGCATTTAATTTCACATGAGCTGCTTATCCACTTCCAGATTCTTGTATTTGACAGGGATATTAGAAGCATCATAGAAGCTTATTAATTCAGTGCTCTGTCTTAGTACCTGAAATGATCCCCTCTTTAATGAAATGTGAATCCTGCAGGAGCAACAGGTAATGAACTTTGTAGATGTTCATTTCTCCATCCTGTTTTTAAGGTCTGCATTATTACTCTTATAATTTATCTATGCTATCATTATCTGAGTTTCAGGATTTTACAATGTCCATCTGATCTGGTAGATATTTGAGTTCTGTTGCTGGCACTTTCAGAATAAAGAACTGTTTTCTCAACTACCAAAATGTCTCTTTGAAGCCAACTATTAAAGAAACCCTAGAGTAACAACACATGTTCTAAACAGCCCCTCAAACATATGCTGCCAATATCATACACTAATGCTGATCCTGTTAGAAAACAACCAAACAGCCATTCCTTAGATTTCATTAGTGTGTAGCTTTAATGTTAATTGGATTTTTCATATGTGTGCAAGCAATTTTCTGGAGGGCTTTGAACTATAAGCTCTTTATACCAGGACTTATGTTAGTGCTTGCCTCCTATTCTTGGCCAAGCATTTTTACAAAAAATCCTGAAATTTAAATACAATAGTATTTTTCACATGGTTCTCAGATTAGTTATCCAACTGGCTATGATTTTATATCTTGTCTTCGTAGCTCTTGGCTTGAGTTTTGCAGACTGGGAGAAATATAATGTCTAGAACACTGAAGCAATTCTAAAAGCAATGCAATAAATCAATTGTACACATATATGTAAGCCTGTAAGTGCACATCCAGAGAAAGAATTTAATTAGAGCAATTATAACTTCTATGTATATTAAGTAACTTTTTAAAGACACATAAAGTTTTAAATTTTTTTTCATTTTTACAACATTAATTTCCTCCAAAACAATATGGATGATATACACCAAGCTGTGTGGTGCAGTAAATACACCTGAAGGAAGGGATGCCATCCAGAGGGACCTTGACAGGCTTGAGAGGTGGGCCCAAGCCAACCTCATGAAGTTCAACAAGGCCAAGTGCAAGGTCCTGCACCTGGGTCGAAGCAATCCCAAGCACAGATACAGGCTGGGTGGAGAGTGGCTTGAGTGCAGCTCCGTAGAGAAAGACTTGGGTGTGTCAGTTGATGACAAACTCAACATGAGCCAGCAGTGTGCACTCGCAGCCAAGAAGGCCAACCAAATCCTGGGTTGCATCAAGAGGAGTGTGACCAGCAGGTCAAGAGAGGTGATTTTACCCCTCTACTCGGCACTGGTGAGACCCCACCTGGAGTATTGCGTCCAGTTCTGGAGCCCTCAACACAGGAAGGATATTGAGCTATTGGAGAGGGTCCAGAGAAGGGCCACGAAGATGATCAAAGGGTTGGAGCAACTGCCCTATGAGGACAGGCTGAAGGAGTTGGGGTTGTTCAGCCTGGAGAAGAGAAGGCTCAGAGGGGACCTCATAGTAATTTACCAGTACCTGAGGGGGTCCTACAGAAAGGCAGGGGAAGGAATTTTTAACATAATATCGGATGGGAGGACTAGAAACAATGGATATAAATTGGAGGGGGGTAGATTTAGACTTGACATAAGAAAGAAATTCTTTACAGTGAGGGTGGTGAAATACTGGAACAGGTTGCCCAGAGAGGTTGTGGATGCCCCCTCTCTGGAGGTGTTCAAGACTAGGCTGGACAAGGCACTGGGCAGCCTGGTCTAGTGGGAGGTGTCCCTGCCTATGGCAGGGGGGTTGGAACTCGATGATCTTTGAGGTCCCTTCCAACCCAAACTATTCTATGATTCTATATACATATATTATTAGAGCAAAAATTCTTTGAGCAAAAGCTCTCAGGGAATGACTATTTGTCTTCACTTTCCAAGACCAACTGAGGAGGAAATACTTCATAAGTCAATCATTTTGTATGGACATACAGTGAAATCAAGAGGGAGAGTGAAGTGTAAATCACTACCATCAATTCTGAACTTGTTGCAGCCAAAATCTCCAATGCAAGGTCAATGTAAGGGGGAAATGAAAAACTTTAGATGCTGAAGGTCTTGCTTCCAATAAATAAAATTTCCAGATGCATATTGGTCCCTTTCCACTATTACTTGAAATGATTGGCATATTGCCTTGCTACTACCAGCAGTCCATGAAGAGTTTTGAGAAGAGTTTCTGCAGTGCTTTTTTCTGACCATACTAATATTAACCAGCTCTGCCGAACCCTAGCATCTCAGGCAGGTCAAAGTTAAGCTTGTTTTAGCAAAATAGTTCAGGGTAAATCAGTGGCACTTGAAATTCATCAGAAGGAAATTAAAATAAGTCAGCAATGTTTTACTTAATGAAGATAGGAATGCCTATCTGGTCAAAGCATGGAGGAAAATTGAAGCTACAGGGCTGCTCTGGAGCTGCCCTGCAGTGTGTGAGTAAAGAGTATGAAGGTTTTTGGGGTTAAAGCCCAACATGACACAGGTATCGTTATCAGCCTGCACCCTTAGAAGTCATAGGGTTAAAGTACTGTAATGGCAGTAAAGTACTGTAAAGTAAAGTACTGTAATATCAGTATTTTTGTAGGACAACAAAATCACATTACAGTCATATAACTAAGTAGCAATAAATTGTGAGAGAACAAAGAAAAGTTGCTGTAACACCTTGAGCTTTTCCCAGCATACAGCTTCCAGTGTATTTTAAAGTTCTTGTTTTATCAAAATAAAAGTCACTTAATGCTGAAACAAAATACCCATTTTCCAAACTTGTTGATCCACAATACAGCAAGCTATGAGGGATTCTCAGCAGACCCCACAAATGGACTACTAGCTCAGGTTGGAAGGATATTTAATATCTCACTTTTTTAAGGCACTGTCAAGACCTTGTGAGTTACTGAGACAATGCTGAGGTATCAGAATACAGAAGAAATAAAGCAATCTACAGATCCATTCCACTTTACATACTCTGCCATTGAGATAGCTCAGACAAAGATTCATCACAAATTGGAAAAAAAGACTTATGAAATAGTCATTAAAATTAGAGAGCAATATGAACAGCAGAGTTCTGTTTCAAAGGATCTACTTGTCATGCAAAATGTGATGGAACGATTTCATAGACAGAGCTGCAAAAACAAGCTATTAGGAAGCTGGATGAAGGAGATGCTCTGCAGCACATCTGCAAAACTGCAAAACATGGTGTTGAGAACATGTGGTGTCAGGAATTCATTTCTAAGATGTGGGTCCTCACACTATATAAAAAAGCTATTATATGTGGCATGTACTTCCGACCTCTCTTTTCTGCAAAGGTAAATAATCCATCAATGGATGTGGATAGGGGACCTTCCTACAGGTCAGTCTTGCAGAGAACAAAGATAAGCTGCCTAAAACCATTTTAATGCTAGCTAAGTGTCACTCTCACAGATGGATTTATTATGGTCTTTATAACTTCATCTTCTGGTGCTCTACCAGTCTGGATATGTTGCTTACTTTAAACAGCTGCTCTGTTCCAAGTTTGTTGTGGGATACTTTCAAATCTCATTTCTATGCTTTCAAATCCCTTAACATAAAAAGTCCTGGATGCATACTATGCTATTAATAATAGAAATACTGAAGCCTCCTTGTATGAATTTTCCCTTTTTTTAAAAGTTATATTTCTGTGTCTGTTTCTTAGGAAAATCAGTATTTTCTAGATTAAAGTATCATCTGACACAGGAGACTGCACTAATCGATTGGTTCAATTACCAGAATGCAATATTATGAAACAGATGTTCTTGGAATCTATGTCTTGTCCACTACTTTAAAATGGTGATAGAATTGTGTAAAAACTCATATTGCAGCCAAAAGTTGTTTTGTTTTCTCCTAACGTTTGTTACTTTGTCAAAGGCATTTTCTGATGTGGTTTCTGATTTGGGTTATTTTATTCTTATGAGCCCAACTTTTAAGCCACTCTCCATCTCTCCTTACAACTTCTATTCATGGGTGATCTGCACATGCTAATACAGGACTCAGCATCCTCTCAACTTGCGAGCAAATTTCACAAGCAGGCAACAAAAGAGCAGTTTTTGTGAAGTCATTAAACTGTCATGCAAACAAAACTACTGATATTGTTAAAAGATTTGTTTGATTTTCAGAGCTGATCCATTAACCATCCATGAGAAGATTTATGTGTTATGAATCCGGGATAGTGGTACTGTGCTGAGAGCTGAATGAGGACACTGTGAGAAATTTTTGCAGTTAACAGACACTAAATACAGAATGGCAAATAGATAAACGTTTCCTTGAGGGGCTTTTAAGAAGCAGAAATCTTAATGAGCTCATCATTTATAAAACCTGCCTGGGGACAGATGATGTGAATGGTGGAGGAATTACGTGGTTTCGTTCCTCTTCAAGCATAGCATTCAGCTAAATTCATCTGGTGTCTGTTGTCCTACAGTGAAACAGGCACCAAACCAAGACTGAGCAAAATGGAGGTTATATTAACCCAAACTGATGTTTTGTTTTCTGGACATTCCTGTAAATTATGAGAATGTAAGATCCTTTTGTAGTTGTTTATCCTATTTAGTCTCTAATTTCAAATATGGCTTTTAAAAATCTCAGGTGCTCCTGCTGGACTTAAGTAAGCGAGTAGTGTTTGGTTTGTAAAAATTAAATCATGCCTGGTCAGAAGTATGACATCCACTAAGCCATTGAATTTTACCCCTTCTCAAACCTTATAAATGCAAAATAGTATAATTTTTGAGCTTGATTCTTCTTGAGAAAGAAAAACTATCAAACTTTTATTTTTTTTGAATGGCTTCTGGGAAGTATTTTTAAGCCCTTAAATGTATAAAACTACAAATTTGTATATGTTTATCTCCATTAAAGACCTCACTAAATGGCTGTTCCAAAACTGGTTTATTGTGGACTGGTTTAGGTGTCTTCAAGTTTTCCTTACAAATTCAGTCATCCTCACAAATAGGGTATATTTTAATGCTTATTCTGTGAGCATGTTTCAAGGACCTGGAGAGAAGTTCCACGGAAGGCCAGTTAAGCCAGAATGACATCAGTTGTTTTTTTATCCTTTGCTTTTTAATTTCTCTACAGCAATCCAGGGACTCGGTGAGTCACTTATTCCATGAGATCCTCAGAATGGTACATTAAGGCTGTGTAATCATTAAATTGAGACACAATGGAAGGAATCTTTTTTTTCTAAGTAAGTGGGCTTGTGAAAGTTTTGAAGTTCCAAAATCTTGGAGCTTCAGCTCGGAATTCCAGCTGAGTTCAGCCTTTAGAACAGGGCAAAGAAAAGGGGAGTTGTTCTTGCCCAAGCTGCTATGCATTAAAGAAAAGAAATATGACTGCACAGAATATATCTTTTACAACATCTCCTCTGGCCAGCACCATGGCAAAATTGCATTCTAAATGCAAATTTGTCTCTCTTTGTTCAATGGCATCACTTACCTATGGATAACAGCAAAAATAGGAGAGATCTGCAGCTCAGGATTCAGAGGCCCAAATCCTTTTCCTTTCATTTCTATAGAATCACCTAGGTTGGAAGGGACTTTTCAGATCCTGTTATCTACTTGCTTCTTATCATTGTAGAGCCCCAGCTAGCCATCTCACTATGGCTAAGCCTCACTGTGTGATGCCTACCCTCCTTGGGGCTGACATCACCCAAAAAAGTGTCTCATCTCCTTGTCTTTACCTCATACAGCCAGTACCATATGCTCTTCAGACACCTAAGAGCAAGAAGATGGTTGCTGTCTCCCCATCTTCATGCTAGGTGATGAAGGCTAGCCTATAGTCCATAGGCATGGTCAAGCATCCTGCAGAGAGTTGGAATACGATGTGATTTTCACACTGTTGCTATGGGCTGTAAGGTGTAATGTCAAACTAGGTAAAAACTACAATGACAACCAACACAAATGCCAAAAAAAAGAAAAAAGAAAAAATAGGTGGGAGGGAGCAACCTCCTTAATGGGCATATGGACACTGTGATAGGCCCAGACATGCATTTCAGAGAGAAAGAACAAACAACAGCAAACAAAAATTAGGAAGAAAAAAAAAAAGTGTTATTTTCCAGTAGTTCTGTTGTTTCTGTTTCTCCAGCTAATTTTTTTGTCACTCCTCAAATTTATGGCATATTGCATGTAGACACGTTATGTTTTTTCATCAAGTTTTCCAACTCTCTTAGTTTTCAAACTCCTTTTATGAACACTTCCATTATACACTCCAGCGCGACACCTGACTTATCAATGACTAACTACTGTGGGAGCTGATTTCACATAAATTAGGAAAAATGTCCAGTATGCAAATAAGAAGTCATTCTACCACTACTTCTGACCAGGAGCAGCTCACTGTGGCTCTGCTACTTGTATCTTTTCAGTCCTTACAGGGCTGTACTCAAGTACAAGGTAAATTGGCTGCAGCTTGTCTCTCTTCATCCTACTTAGAGCTAAATGGGATAAACCAGCACAGCAGGAGTAAATGAGCCATGGCAAAACTGATCTTAACCTCCACCCCCCTGATCTGGCAGCCAGGCACTTGGGCAGAAGACAAGATAATTCCTGTCAGCTCCAGCGGGCTCTGTAATGCAATTTGACAAATCAAATAGATAGCTCTTATTAACATAACTAAATGAATTATTGCAAATGGGAGAGGTGGACATTGATCTGTCTTCATGAATGCATTCTGCTTTGGAGGAGGGGAAAATGCCTTTAAGTACAAGCTTCTGCTGCTGCTGCCTCAGGTAGGAAGTCACAGTAATGAATCAGTTCAACAATTTTGTTATTCCCAGACCATTTAGCACCAGTATCAATGAAGATAAAAGGGAAATAAAGAAGAACACTATGGATATAGAGTTATCGATATCCATATTTGGGATTCAAGTGAATACTCAGGGCTACATTTTCTTAAATATGACTGCTTCCTTTTCTGGTGATGGAATGGGACTAACAAAGATACGTGTGTGTTATCTATTTTGTTGAATGTTGTGATCCAAAGACAAGGATATCCTAATTATATTCTCCAATAAATACTTTCCTACATGAACTGCTTAAATAATAGATCTCACAGCAAATGCAGTGATAGCTTCCCTGATGACAGTATCCAAGTTCAGTTTTCTAAAATGTGGTGCACAAGCTCAGACCCTGAAAAAAAGGTAATATTCCTGCAAAGTTATCAGGGCTGTGATATGAAACACTTAAGTGTCAAACTTGGATGTTCAGTTGAAAATCTGCTTTCCTATGTCTTCATATTCTGAAAAGTTAGGTCTGAGACATCTAGAGGCTTGCTTGTGTTCTCCCCCTGCTCTCTTGTCTTTATCTGGATGTGCAGCACGGAAGACCTCCCAGTAATGGAAAAATTAAGCAAAATAGTATCAGCGGAATGAAGACTGATTTAGTGTGCAGTAGAGGAAGTATTCTTGGAACCATGTATTGGGATGGACTTCTGGGAAAGGAGATTAGTCAGCTCTTAGCCTCTATCTATCACTTTCAAGACAGGACTAGTAATATACCTTGCTGAGCCACTGTGCTGAACATGTGAGGTTGTCTTGAGTGATTAAGCTACAACTGTTTTGTTTTCTGTATCCTGCAATCTAGTAATGTATTCTCTTTTGTTTCCGTACACTAAAACTCTTTCCTAGCTCAGCTGTGCAAAAATTCCTTTTGTTTTGGTTTTTTTAAAATCTGACCTAAACAAAGAGTTTTAGTGTTTTAGAATTTTGTATTTCTTTTTATTTAGTTAATTTGGCTAGTGGTGAGTAGCTGATTTAAAGTGTTATCACTCCTGGTGATTTACACAACTACAGAATGGATAAAGAATGAAGTGAGAGCTGCCCAAAAGAGAAGGACTTGGGAGAACTGGTAGATGGGAAGTTTAACAAGATCTATCAATGTTAACTTCCAGCCCAGAAAGGCAACTCTGGCCTGGACTACATCAAAAGAAGTGTGGCTAGAAGGTTGAGGGAGGTGTTTCTCCCCCTCTACTCCACTCTTATGAAAATCATCTGGAGTATTCCCTTCTGGAGTCAAAGGGTTCAGAGGAGGGCCACAGAGATGATCATGCAGCTGGAGCACTTCTCTTATGACAGACTGAGAAAACTGGGGTGGTTTACCCTGAAAAAGAGAAGGCTCAAGGGAGACCGTGCAGCAGCTTTGCAGAATTTGAAGGGGGTCTGCAAGAAAGATGGAGAAGTACTCTTCACAAGGGTATGTAGTGAGAAGACAAGGGGTAATGGCTTCAAAATGGTAGAGGGTAAATTTAGATTAGGTATTAAGTAGAAATTCTTTATTAAGGTGGTGCACATTTGGCACAGAGAAGTTGCAGAGGCCCTATCTTTGGAAATGTTCAAGGCCAGGGTGGATGGGGCTTTGAGCAGTCTAGTCTAGTGGGAGGTATATGGCAGGTAGCTGTAACTGGGTGATCCTTAAGGTCCCTTCCAACCTAAACCATTCTATGATTTTTTTTTTATGATACTAATTCAAGGGATTTTCAAAATAATTCTTCTTGTAGGAGTATGAGTGCATACTGAAAGTACACCACATACAAACTAAATGTATGACTCAATAGTATTAAGGGGAAAAGTACAACTGTGAGTGCAATATTAGCTTAGATTTCTTTTACTACTGGTGTTTGACTTGAAGGTATCCCATGCGTCTGCTCATTGTTATAAGACTGTCTACACACCAGAACAGAAAACTACTCTTTCACCATTTTTGAAAGTTTTGGATATCAAGGGTGCATCTTCAGTCCTTCCCCAGCTCTTTGGAAAAGTGCCCCTTTAAAGACAGTAGCCCAGGTTGCAAAGATAGATGGCATCACAGCTGTCACAAAAGCATATCCCCTCTGCACAAAGAGACCTACCATTGGTAGCCTCCATTAATCTGCAGGCTTTGGGTAATTTCAGCAAGAAGTAGTGCAAGAAGGATAAGCAGCGTATAACACTCTGAGAAGAAAGCATTGTTTTCCTTTACTGTGTTTCTGTGGAAGGATCTGTTCACTGAATGGCCATTGTCATTGAAATGATGAAAGTCTCAGGACTGCAAGAAATCCCAACTTTTTGAGGTATGGACCTCAGTGCTGTCATGATTCCTTCTTGTTTCGCATTTCTGGCACAGTGGTAACAGCTCTGTTACCTAGGCATAGGCAAAGGTACACATCTCTTTCCCAGCTTTGAGAAACCTTTGACCATTGCCCTTGCAATCACAGCTGTCTTTAGCAGAATGAGTTATTGATATCTACTTGCTGATCCAGTATACCATACAATAATATACCAGGAGCTTTGGATTACTTCTGACTTCATCTCTGCTTTATGTTCTATAAAGGTGCCAGTTCCCTCAACAACTAGTGCTAACAGATCTTAAAATATTGCTGGGCAAATTGCATGGCCTCTCAGATTTAATTAACTGTTCAAGTCAGTGTATCTCAAATTAGTTTCTGAAAGGGACCTGGGGCAAATACCAAAGCAGATGAATGACAGTGTTGATTACTGCAGTAAGTCATCAGTGTGTACAGCCCAAACAATCCCTGCTCAGACTGGTGCTAAGGTCATGAAGGGAAAATAAGAAAAAAGAAATCTGAAAGTAACCTCCATTAGTCATGGTGCAGACAGGCTACAGCAGGGGAAGGATCCCTGTGGCTTTTTTATATCAATACACATCAGTCTGCTGCTCACCATTGCTAAAAACAGATCTGCCTCTCTGTGTGTGCATAGGTGTATACATGCACATGTGTGTATCTGTACACGTTAAACTCTGGAAGAGAAGATCTTAATGATTGTCATATGGGACCCAGTATCGGGCTGTGTATAATTTCCTTGTGCTTCTCTTATTTGGGCTCTGGGACAAGTTAACTTTCCCAAGTACCCCACCTTTCACATTTATTTCAATTCTGCAGTCCACAATTTTTTCATCTTGTAAATGCAATTTTCAGGTCACCCAAAAGAGTGAGATTCTGCCATGGCATCTGCAAACCACTAAGAAGGCAGAGACATACAAGCCCTTCTGTTTCTGCTTATCAGTTTTCATTCCCAGAGCATTATAGTGTGGAAGTAACACACAGTAAACTTTCACTTCATGCAAGGTGAGACCACTAAGGCTGGTGCATCTGTTTTGCTCTTGGTCTTGTCCTGGAGATTGCTCAAATGTTGAGTTTCCCTAAAACTTAAATATATTATGGTATCTTGTCTGCATGCAGCCTAACATCATCCAGAGTTTTTTCTTCTCTTTTCTAAATTTATAAACTGAGCCCATAAAGAAATTACATGGGCAATTCTCAGTGACTGGTCAGTTCTAAGTATCTTGGTCTCATTTTGTCTCACCAGCTGGTCTCCCTTATCACTTTGCCCATTCCTTCCTTTACTTTGCTCCACATGATCATTTCATCAGTGCTTTTGCATATGGGGTTTGCAAATAAAAATCCTTTGCAAAACCGAATCCATTTAATCTTTTCCTTTCATGCCCTTTCTATGCCAAATTATCCACAAATTACCTTTTTCATACTATGTATATTTGAAATGTACCCCCCAATATTGAGGCCTGAATTTTGTGAGACTTTATAGTAAAATCAGAATTAAATTTCAATGTGAAGGCCACTCTGCGTGGCCTAAGCTGTTCCTGTTTTTCTTCTACTAATGGAAGAGCAAAATCTAGGATTATCAGAAAGAATCTGTGATACCTCGGAGGCTGGATATAAGAAAGAAGTTTTTTACTGTGAGGGTGGTGAGACACTGGAACAGGTTGTCCATACAGGTTGTGGATGTCAAGAGGGAAAGAGGGAAAGCAAAGATGTACTGGATCTTGAAGACTTTAGATATCTCTCTGGTCTGTAGAGAAAGATTATTCCTGATACAGCCATAAAACACTGTAAATGTATCAGTGAAGGAGTTCTGATCCTATGAGGCATGGTCTGGATGGTTGTTTTTTTCCTTGACCCCAAAACATTATCTCATCAATAAATGGCAATAGTTTTGTTTACTTGCTATGTGGAATAAAATGCAAAAGCAAACACCTAAAATTTTACTGGTTCAGACTGAAAGAGCCAAAAGAAAAGCATTTGCTTTATTAGCAATCTTTACTGCTCAAAGCACCCAAAATTGGGAGGGAAGAAAAAAGCAATAATCTGGATTTTCATTGGTTTAGAGGTCCCCTGGGGATGAAAATATACATGTGTATTTTCAATACACACTGAACTTATGGCTGTGCCTGAGGAGAGAGCATCTGGTTAGCATCATTTTACTGTGTTCATCCCACCCACTCATGCTCCCCCCAACCTCCCCACCCAGTAAATTGTATTAACCATAAAAGGCTGTACCTTTCATTTGGCCTTTTTTATATATTTTACTGTGCATAACTAATAGTTTAATGAGCCTTTAAAGCATGTTATTCTTGTTATTTAAGCTTCTGATCCTTTTGCCTGTTTCTCACCTGATGGATTTGGGAACATTTCCAAGCATCTGTGTTCTGGTGCCTGTGCCTTTATTGACTTCTACACATCTGTAAGAGCAAGACTCAGACAAATAGCTTTCTTCCTCTCCACCATGCATGGTTTCCACAGAGAAGAAAAGCAAATTAGTCAGGATGGGCAGGTGCCATAGAATACTCTTGTCTGACTCCCATTCCATACAGCTGAGGTCTCGGTGAGTAGTATCTACTCATTGACTTTACCCCAAACAGCGTATCTTTAAACAATATGTCCTTTAAATTATGAGAAATTAGGTTTCTGTAAGAATCTCTGTCCATTTTGTAGTTATCCAAACCTTTTGGAGAACCAACTGGGGATGAGCCAGGTCTTTCATCTTCTTGGAATAATTTATTCTCACTGAACTGAAAGTGACAAGGATCTCTGGTAACTCTTAGTCTCTTGGGTCTTAGCAATATCTCTTGCACTGAACTAAAAAAAAAAAAAAAATGAACATTGGACTTGTTTGGTTTGTTCCCCTACAAGCCATGGTTCCCTGATCATTGTAGCTATGAGCTATCCTGTAGCTTTCCAACTTGTCAGGCAGTGTGGTGAGAAGCAAAACCCTGGCATATTGCTGTACAAAATAGCGGGATACAACTGGCCATAATCTGGAATCCAAAGATGCTGGTGTAAAATCTGTTTCCTTCCCCCCCAAAAAACCCAAATCTAATACATTCTACAGACTGGTTTAACAATATATCTGTACATTTCACAAAGAAGTGTATAAAACCTCACATATCCACTGGGGCAAATATCCTTCTAGATACCTGGAAAGCTGTCTACTTGCAAGCTCTTTTCTGGAAATCTGCAGGTGTGGTTTGGCACTAGTGATGCTGGGGGGATCTGGTTTCTGTTAGACATGTCAAATCTAATGGGGACAGCATTTTACCATAATACAGGACCTGTCAGCAGAAGCTGACAGTTTCTCCATGGGCTGTCATGTATCTTTTTTCCAATTAAATAAGAATATAGGGACCTTCAAAGGGCACAAGTCTGTTGTCTGCATTGCCTGTCCTGCAGAAGAAAATACACCTGAGGGGAAGAGAGTGGTCAGAGACATGGGTCTCTGCTACAGAGCTCCAGAGAGGCTCTGCATGATGAAGAGAACAGCTTAGAAAAGCTGGGTTTTTCCATTGTGTAGGGAAAACAGTTCAAGACACAAGCCAGAGGCTTTTTCAGTGAGAGAAAACAGCATAACTTCTGCACCTTCATGATCTAAGTGCTGCCCTGGGAGTCTTGGGGTGAGTGTGAGATCATGTGGAAGCAGAAGCAGTGCCAGCAGAGAGGAGCATGCTAATAATTCACCCCAGACAACCAGAAAAAGTGATGGATGCTGCTCTGAGCACAATAGATTTTCAAAGAACAGCAGTGTAATTACAGCAGGCAAATGTTTTGCCTCAGCTCCCAAGGAATAACACAATTAGGACTGAAGAAAGCAGGTACTCTGTGGTGCAACTTCATTAGAGCTATGCCTGAGAAAAATTCGGTACAGAAGTGTTGCTCTCTCTTTTAGTTGCTTTTCTATGGCTGGATTTGTGTTTGTCAGGTAGACATGAGTTAAAAGTTCCTTAAAACTTTTTAATATCTGTCTCAAATAAAAAACAGAATGATACTCCTGGGCAAAATTTTTCCATTCATCTACCTTCCAAACTGTTGGCATCACTCCCAAGGGGAAGTCTAGACATAGGTCTGGCAATAACTCTTCATTTGTACTGTATTCTTGGGAACATGAGATCATCTTCATATATTCAGAGCTCTAAAAAAGCTTCACCAACATCTGTTGCTTTGAACAATATGATGATAGGTGGTGTTACATCAGATAGCCTAAAGTAATGGGCACAGTAACAGAAGCAATCTAGATATACCTGCACAGTCCACTGCCCAAAGCTAATGAAACCTGTTGCTAAGATAAAGTTGCTTTCAGCACTCATGCTTCCTTTAAATTTAATTGTCTTCTGTTATCCCCAGAGCTAAAGCAAGTACTGCTACCTAAAAAGCAAAACTAGTGAGGCAAGGGACGAGGATCCACAGGAGAAACAGTGCGATGAAGCAGCCTAGATAGTTGAGTGGAATAGTAGATACTGCACACATCCAATAGGTAAAAAAAATGTTCACAAGATCTCCAGCTGTCTCTTTGCAATATTGCACTTAAGGTCATGGAATCAGAATAGACCTTAAAGATCGTAGAGTTACAACCCTCCTGCCATACCATCCAGACCATAGAATCATAGAGTAGAGTTCAAAGGGACCTTTTAAGGTCTTCTAGACCAACTCTCCTGTAAGAGGGAGGAACATCTTCAGCTAAACCAGATTGATCAGAGCTCCATGCAACTTGACCTTGAATGTTTACAGGGATGGGGCCTCTGTTAACTCTCTGGGCAACCTGTTCCAGTATTTCACCATGCTGATAGCAAAAATTTCCTTCTGAATATGTAGGGTCTTTTTCAAATCAAGTTGAGGTAGAGCCTCTTCTGGTAAGGAGGGAGTTAAACCTGATCTTACAAAATTTCACCTCCTGAAGGCTGGAACTCTGTGTTCCACTGTTGTCTCTCTGATTCATTCTGTTGAACACAATACATTACTCACTACATAGACATAATGCAACCTCCTTGGTATCATCAGCTCAGAGTAAACCCCTGGAGGATGGGAAAGTTAAGTGAAAAATCAGTCCATACAATGAAGCTGAATGTTTAAACAATGGCAAACATATTTAAAAACACAGAAAGGTTCAATTGTTACCAGTCAGTCAGTGGGATCATTTATATCAGAATAAATGCACTTCAATTAACATACTATGGCCACTACCACCTTCACATGTGGTATCTGCAGTTTATCACACTAAATTAATTTACAGACCAAATGGGCTGTAGTTCCATTGCTATGGAACTACATGGCTCTCAAGTGAGAGGAATATAAGGGGTTCCAAAAATGTTTCAGGCAGATAGTGTTCCGTTCTTAAATGCACTAAATAAGGCACAGCAAGAGTCAAAGTGATCTTTGATTTGTTGCTCCTTGGTGTGTTTTCCTTTTGCTGGGTCCATTCTTGAATATGTATGAGAGGATGAAGGAAAAAAAAGTAAAGTGGGTAGTTTATAAGGGCCATGTGTTAGCAATTCTTTTCCAGACTCCTTCATATAATGAGGTGGCAACTACCAGATTTTTACTTCATCTTATCTTGTCATCCTCTAATCTTAAACCCTTCAAAACAAGGAGATATTTCCCAATTCCTCTTAGCTTGTGTTCTTCTCAGAATAGTGGGATTAACTTCATAGTGTTCAAAAATCAAACACTTTTCAAAAAGCCTGTCATATGAGCCATCTTTACTGAAATAGTGTTTACATGCATGCTGTAGCTCTGCCAGATTGAGCAGAAAATACTAGATACACTGGCTTGAAAGTATCCAGCCAATATAATAATGCTATTTATCATGCTGTAATACAAAGCTCCTGAATTATTTCAGAATACACAGCCTCAACTCAAAAGAAAAAGAAAATGAACAGAAGTGTTTTACCATTAGCTTTTGCACTCTGGTTTCCATTTGTTTTACTCAAAATTTTTTATCCTTTATTACAGAGAACCTTTGTAATAAACAGTCTAGTCCAACACAGAAAATCAACATGCATCACCATCATAATGTGGAGAATCATATATTTCTCAAGTTTATGGTGGTAAAATTCAGCTTGCCATGCAACTATAATCAGGAAACAATTTCACAAATAATTATGTGCCTCTCAAATGTTCACAATGTTATTCTTCTTCCTTAGTATCAAACTTATCTGAGAGATCCAAATTGGAATGTTCCTTGAAAATAAAGATGTCTAAGAGTTCTTGCATTCATCTTGCAGGAGCATTTTTCATTTTTAGTGATTTACTCCATTTTCCTACTAGCAATTTTTCTCTCATGTAATCTTATCTGAAGGTCAAACATTAGAAAGAAAACTAATTCTTCAACCTGGTAACATTCAAATGTTTGCAGACAATTACCATATTTCTCCTGGTCTGAGAATTATTTTCTGAGCTACCAATATATAACTCTGGCATTCCTTCAAATTCAGTACTTCTCATCTCCAATTAGAAACTTCATTCCCTTTGAAATATGAATCTCTGGATTTAAAACCAAAATGACATTGCTGACTCTGATATTACCACTATTAATAGAAATAAGGTATTTCTTCATATTCCACTAATAAACAAAACACAACTTTATATTATATCCTAATCTCACTTGTCATCAAATGATGGGGCTTTATCAATTCATACCCAGCTGTCCTATATTCTTTTTAAAAGCAATGTGTCAAATATTTGAATGTTTTGGATTGGAAAAGTATAATTCTACTCTGTTTTCTGTGTCTAGGACCATTAACTGGAGTGAATCTGATGAAACCTAGAAAGAAAAATTGTACAGTAAAGAAAACAAGAGTGGATTATCTGTTTTCATTTATAATTATGTATCTATGCAAACACATATATGTATGCACACACATACATGTATGGCCCTAGTCTTGCAGTTCTCTTATATATGAATAATTCACTCAACACTGATCAGCAGGTGTTTGTGCTCCAGTAGCAGCAGTTCCTGTCATTAATATTTAGGGTACATGGAGCACTTGTAATGAAATTATAAAATCTATTTCTAAAAGAATGATCGATTCAATTCATTACCAGCTTTCAGTATAAAATAAAAGCTTTCCAAAGCCTAAGGAAAAAAAAAATCAGGAGGTAAATCCAAGTGATAATAAATCTTCGGTATAAATGTTCACAAAATGGACTTGGTGCAAAATTCAGTTTACATTGCCACACTGAATACTCTATAAATAAAATGTATTTTCTTTTCCACTAAGTAACAATCCAAGGAGTTAAAAATCATTCAATATAGCTAAAGAGGCTTAAAAGCTGGCTGTAGCAGAGTGCACAGTAAAGGTCCTTATTGACTGATTAGCAATTTGTTTCTACAAACACTGCACAGCAGTTGCCCTACTTTGCAGCAGGCTATTAGAGCATAATGAAAAATGTGCTTTTTCATTAGAGCTAATGGTCTTGAACAGAAGCCCTATGCTTCTACAAGGTCTTATTCCATACTTAAATTTTGGATTCTTGTCTAAGGTTATAGTTGCTGTCCCTTGCTCAATAATATTTAAGTGCGTTGCAGAGTTTCTTATTATGGTGTCACTCCATAAACAAGAGAAACAAAACCCATGGTGCTCATATGGTGAAGGCACTGTCCTGTGAGATGAGGCAGCAGATCTCTGCCATTAGATAGGCTGAGGCCTGAATGGCAAAATGCAGATGCATTCTTTCCTTTAGCTGGGTGTTTTCTGCTTTTGACAGTTTAAGCTCTCACTGGACTTCAAAAGCTGCAGTGCAGAGAGGGGTCTGCTGTCCATGACAGATGAAGTGACACTGTAAGGAATGGCAGGGTAGATAAAGTTCAGGATTAAGTGAAGATTATGGCACGGGCTGGATATTCAGCTGACTGAGACAGCAGAATGCTGAGCAAGGTGCAGCATCGGAGAGGGGAGAGCAGGACAGTGCCACTGGGCAGTGTCTCTGCTGTCACTAGGCTTGGATGCCAGTACAGCTAGCAGCAACCCCTGTTGCACAAATCCACAGTAACAAAAAGCTACAGACAAGATAAACTGCCAAGAAAACAAAAGAGGTACTGTTTTACTGTTTTAGAGGCAATAACAGAGGTAGGATGGCAGCAACTGAGTGATCTTCTCAAATCATATCTGAGCCATGTGAAGTACTTTCTTCATCTGTTCTAATCATATAATACTGTCCTAATTTTTATGATATGAGGGAGCATATTTTGCACTCTATACCTATTTAGATCTTGCAAATCTGCTGCTCATTTTCACAATGGCATCACACTTGCATCTAGCACAGTCTTCACTCTCTGTATTTTTTCACTGATCATTGCCTGTTACCAGGTATATCTTAGTAAGCATAATTAGGTTAATTTTTTCACGAAGCTGGATATTTTCCCATTATGTTATTTCATACCCAATATGGGAAAACACATGTTCAGTCTAAGAAAGTAAATCTTTGTGTTTCCAAGAGTGTGTGTACACATATACATGCAGGTTGACACACATTACACTGTGCACACAACGCATTTTCCCCCTGATTTTGCTTCATGTGCAACAGAGCCATTTTTTGCAGACATCTTTGGTCTGCATATATGTAGATCCCACATCAGAAAAATATGTCTGACTTTGGGTCTTGAATTTTCCTTCTGCCTTTCTGACATCCATGAGAACTTCAATGTCTAGTCCTCATCCAGTTCTTGTTCATAGACAAAGTGGAATTTCCCAGAATCTGTCATCCTTAAGAATAACGGAACTGTTAATTTTATTTCATTTCTTCTATCTCATTCCTTTGAGACTACATCTAGAGTGTTCTTTGTTTTCCTGTTTTCTGTTTATTCTTCTTTTTTTTTCCACTTCTTCAGCTGATACAGGGTTTGTGATGATAATGACAATAACTGCAGCAGAATTGAATGTGGTGATTTTTTTGTGCTGTGAAGAACTTTGTTTCCTGTAAAAAATTGTTATTGATTGTTCATCAAGGTGTCTGTAGCAACCCATTATTTATATTCACTCAAGTCCAGACTTCTGAGAGGGAATTACGTGGCTGATGATGTGAACAACTGTTCTGTATCTGGAATATTACTTTTTGATTGCTAAGCTTTCTCTAAGAAAGTCTTTTATTAACTTCAGAATTCTTGTGCTTTTTGCTGAGGATCGAAAAATTCTGAAGTTAATCTCAGGGAAGTAAATATTTTTTCTTAAAATTAAAACATATAAGGAAGGCTACATTTCCACCCTGTCTGAATGCCCCAAGCACCTCGGTTATTCAACCCAATTTATGACTACCATCAGGTAGTGATAAGCCCATAAACACAGTCCTTATATTTTAAGTCTGTAAACTACAGAGCAAATTTCTACACCTGCTGAAATTACATCTTCTTTAGCCCTTGGATGTAAATATCTATATGACCTAGAATTTTCTTAAGCCTCCGTTTGAAAAGGATGAGTAGTGATAGCTAAACTGTGACAAGAGCCCCATCAGTGAGTCACAAGAGTTTTGTGTGGTTTGTAATGGCCTGTTGGTCTGGGAGCTAATGGTTCAGGGCAAGTTCATTCATAGTGAACACAAAAATACCTGGACCAAATTAGTAAAAGCAGGAAGCACAACCTCCTCAGACCTCTCCATAGACAGTGCTACCTTGCAGTGCAGGAGTCTAGTACTATATTTCCCATTTTAATCAACTATGCATAATTATCAAAACATGGAAAATCTTCTTCTGAAGCTCAAATCTCCCAAATGTCTCAAGGCTCCAGTCTTCTCATCCTGCCACTTGACATGTTCCCACAGCTTCAGCTTCCACTTGTGGCTTTAATGGCTGGACTTTATAAACCTGTGTAAACACGCTACAGGCAGTTCACAGGCAGTCACATTAACTGAGAAAATAAATTACATTGAGAGAGCTGGTTTACTCATTCTGATTGCCAAAGTGTCACCTAGCATACTACTTCTCATTCTCTTTTAATTAGAGGGACAACTGATCTTAATTGAAATCAAACAGATCAGATTATTCTGTACTGCTTCTGGAGCTTTTATTCACAACTAAAGGGAAATTATATTTAACTATGAAAATTCACACTGCCTACGTTTGCTACCTTAGTTGCATGTATATTGACATGTATGCAAATATGTAAATCTTTTGTCATGCTTCCGTGATGGTGCACACAAAATGACAATGTCTCACATGGTTCCATAAATGGTAACCTATGGCCTTCAGTGATACGAATAAAGAATTAGTCTCTACTTCACATTATTTGTAGTATAAGCACAGGCACAAAAGTCTGACACATACCAACAGGACAACAGAAAAAGAAGACATGATTGCAGAGAAAGGCAAGCTCATAGGCAGGAGCATGAGTAAACATCTTAATTGGGGATAGATAGGAATTAGGAGGTGACTAGGTCTTGTCAGGTTGCCCCACTTTTTAACATGAACTGAGAAGGTTCCTGATCAAATGTAAAGTGTCTTTTCTGGTTTGCTACTACATCATATGGTTTAATCTAGTCCCACCCCTGCAAAAAGGGATCTTTTCTGCTCATTTGGGAAATGGTTTGTTTTGTCTTCATTCCAAAAAGAATCTGAAAATTCAGATTACTTTTTAACATACTCCATTTTAGAGTAAGAGGACGCCCAGGTAATAATATTCAGTGTTAGTAGACACAACTGATGTCTAAAAGGGAAATAGGGTACAGACATCTTTGCTAGCTCTCTGTTTAAGTTCTGTTCAGAGTTACATCTAAAGCTGGATTTGCCAGACCCATCAGGTGTAACCTTATCAGCCTAGGGAAATCTGTATTTCAATAAATTTTGTAACTTAAAAAGCCTGATAATTCCCTCAAGAGATATGTTTGAAAACAGAATTTTACATTATTTTGAACTCAGTATGGCTTTTATGCTTCTTGGAGGAGAAGCTCTTCAGCTCTACAATACCTGTTCTTTCAGGGACATGTTACCTTCCACACTGACAACACATGATATTTATTAGAAGTTGCACATATCAGAGAAAAGTGACTCATATCAGAGAAATATGACTCTGATGCTGCCCTCTCTGAGAATGTAGACATTCTCTTTGTTTATAATCTCTATTGTTTTATGAAAGGTGAGAAGGAGAAAAGGCTGTCTGAAAATTTTAACACATTTTATTTCCAGAGACTGACATCTGGTTTCATGCTTTCCTGAAAGAGTGGGAGTCACAGAATAATCTTCCCAATGGCTAATAGCTGGGCTGGCTTTATGCAATGAACTTGGCTGACCTTAGAAGAAAAAGAAAATTGCATTATGCCTGACAGAGTCCAGATGACCTGCCTTTTTCCACAATAACTCTTGCTTAGATAGAAGCTTAAGGTTATGGGGCTGTTAAAGGAAATCCTGGGGAGATTACATGAGATATGATCCCACTTAAAATATAGAGAAGGAATGAACCTATTGGAAATTTTTTTACAAGCATATATGCCACTTGATTAATGTTGTTATAATCCATCTTAAATTACTACCCTTAATTTATTGCATTAGTCATTAATTATTTACAATTATATACAGAAGCATTTGTCATAAACATTAGAAGAAGAAAAGAAAAATTGCTCTACTAATACTTTTATGTGTTTAGTTTTGCCATATAATGTGACTTAAGTCATTAGTCACTGATATATTTCTTTCTGGAAAGGGCAAAGGATCAAATATACAGTTGCCCAACAAAATTATAATTATGTATATTTTCTACTGCTTAATATAAGCTGACAGTCACAACAGTAGAGACTTTCTGAAACCCTGTATCAGTAACTTTTATCAGAAGACCAGAAAAGCCTACCTCCTCTAATGTGCTCCTTTTCTCTCTCCTCTGCCACTCCAATGGCACATAAAAACTACCTGCCACAAGGTGCATATTAAAGACACTGTTGTATTAGCCAGGAATTGCCAGCTGCTACATGTGTGAGGCTTAGCATCACAGAGATGCTGAGGCTGGAAGTCACCTCTGGAGACTGTGTATCATCTGAGCCACATCTCAAGCAGGGACAGCTAGAGCAAGTCACCCAGGAACCTGTCTAGTTGGCCTTTGGATGTTTACAAGAAAGGAGATGCCACAGCCTTTCTATGAAACCTGTTCCAGTGTTTGATCTCCATCTTTATGGAAAAAGATATTCTTAAGCTTAAATGGGATTTGCTGCAACCGTTGCCTTTTGTCCTGTCAACGGGCAGCACACAAATGAGCCTGTGTCTCTCATTTTAACTTAATTTATCCCACCATCAAATCCCATATTTAAGCACAAGGACATGGTCCTCAAAGCCTTTTCTTAGAATCATAGAATCATTGAATAGTTTGGGTTGGAAGGGACCTTAAAGATCATTGAGTTCCAACCCCCTGCCATAGGCAGGGGCACCTCCCACTACATCAGGCTGCTCAGTGCCTTGTCCAGCCTGGTCTTGAACACCTCCAGAGAGGGGACATCCACAACCTCTCTGAGCAACCCGTTCCGGTGCTTAACCCCCTTCACTGTAAAGAATCACTGTCAAGCCTAAATCTACCCCCTTCCAATTTACATCCATTGTTTCTAGTCCTCCCATCCGAGGACTCTTCTCCAAGCTAAAGAGCTTCAGCTCTCTTAACCCGTCCGCATAGGCATGAGGCTCCAGTCCCTTAATCATTGTGACTTTTTCTTGGGCTTAGTGCAGTATGCTCATGTATCTTTCATGAAAGACTCAGATGTCCCTGCTCACTCTAGAGGGGCTGGACTAGATGATCTTGGGAGGCTTCTTCTATGAATCCAGGTGTGACCAATGCTGAGTAGAGCGGGAGGATCACCTCCCTCAACCTGTTTGTCATTCTCCTTCTAATGCAGCCTAGGATGCTACTGACTGTCTTTACACAAAGATGCATTACTGGCTCACGGTCATCTTCATTGTCCTCTGGGGTTCATAGGCCTTTTTCTGCAAAGCTGCTTTCATGCTATTTAGTTTAATTTACATGACTATCCATGGAACACCTTTTTTCTGCACACATCCATGCTAAGCAATGGAGAAACAACAGAAAAATTCCCATGGAAACTTAGGATTCTTACAATATTCACAAACATATCAGGTGCTTTATGTCACATACAGTTTTTGTTCTCTTAACAGGGGGGCAGGAGGACTGGAAACAAATAAATGCTCTTTCATTAGCACATTTTAGTTAGAACCCAAGCTCTGTGCCCACACTCCTCTGCTCTGCCTGGGGTTGAGTCAGATGGGGCTCTTTCATCTTTCACAAAGCCACTTATGATGAGGCATGAGTGGTAATTTGCTATCTTTAATAAACAAATAGGTGAGTGACGACTGTGGAAACAGGATATACAAGTTATGGTTTGCCTGAAGGGATTTAATTTCTCCACTGAACATTCTCATATGGCATCTGACCTATGTAGCCTGGTGATTAATCCTCTTGAACACCAGGCTTCTTGTAGCAGGTTCTGGAGGTTCCTATCTGGAGCTCAAAGCACTGCTAATTAGCTAATCCACAGAAGGTATGACATGAGTGATTCCTTAATGAACCTGATTTATTAGCTGAGTTTATTGATGCCTTTTCTGGTTAAATATGCAGAAATATGGGTAAAGACACTGGCTGTACCTAGGATGAACAATTAATCTTGAAAATAAGCCAACAGTGAGGGGGAGATATAAATCAAGATATCTGCTACATGTCACCTTAAGTCTAAAGTTAGTTTTTTTGTCTTTGGTTGAATGCTATGTGGTCCTTACTAAAGCTTATCATCATATTTGCATCAATGCTCAACTACTATACAATGCAGATCCTTACTGATTTGATGACTGTTTACAGATAGACGCACAAGAAATAATGTTTTCTACAATAACAATACTAAAATTTTGTCTAATTGCATGATGGATGTTCTTTTTGCAGAACAATCAATTGGAATTACCCCTGTTTTTAATGTAAAGGGACAGATAAGGATATATCTATCCTAAAAGGTATTGGCATAAAACCCTTGACTGCAAAAAAAAGGAAATAGAAGCAAGTAAGAGTGTTGTTTGAAGTCAGAGGTAATTAAAATGTTAAAAACAGAATAGACAGATAAACAAACTAGTAAAAGTGCTCAGAATTTGAAGAGCACAGCTCCAAGTGCCTTACTGATCATGCTGATGGAATTCAAGTAGGGACTTTGGGATTCTTCCTAGATACATTTCTCCTTCTATAGCACTAAAAATAGTTTACTTGTCACACCACCTGGCCACTGGTTCTGTAACTGTCCAGAAAGATGAAGAGAGAACTGTACTGGCGAAGCAGTACTTCCCAGAATACACCATCAATGTACCTTGAATTAGGTGCTGGTCAAGTTCAAAAGGATGCTGAGACTGCGACTGAAGATAGGACCTGTTCATTGCTATCCTGGTATAATGTACAGGTAATTAAATTTTGCTGCATATCCAGTCAAAATCATAGATGAAAGCAGGCTAAACAACATCATTATAAACTGGAGCTATTTAGTGCCTTGTGGGTGCCGACAGGAGACATAAAAACCCTCAAAAGAAGCTCGTGTTGCTTGGCACCTCTCTCTTAATACAATGAGTGATTACTGCTAGCAGTACAAAGCAACTTGCAGCATTTTTATTTGTTCCTTCTGAAGAAGTCCCCTGGGAAACCTCATAGTGTCCTACCAGTACCTGAAGGGTGCCTACAAGAAAGTTAGAGAGGGTTTGTTAATCAAAGCATTTAGCAGTAGGACAAGGGGCAATGATTTTCAACTAAAGCAGGGAAGGTTTATATTAGATATTAGGAAGAAGTTCTTTATGATGTGGGTGGTGGGGCACTGGAACAGGTTGCCCAGAGAGGTGATGTCCCCATCCCTGGGGACATTCAGGGCTTCACCAGGGGCAAATCATGCCTGACCAATTTGGTGGCCTTCTGTGACAGAGTAACATCATCAGTGGACAAAGGAAGGGCAACTGACATCATCTACCTGGACTTGTGCAAGGCATTTGACACTGTCCCGCATGACATCCTGGTCACCAAACTGGAAAAGAATGGGTTTGACGGATGGACCACTTGCTGGATAAGGAGGTGGTTGAATGGTCGCACTCAAAGAGTTGCAGTGAGTGGCTCATTGTCCAAGTGGAAACCAGTACTGGGACCAGTGCTATTGAACATCTTTGTAGGAGATATGGACAGTGGGATCGAGTGCACCCTCAGCAAGTTTGCAGATGACA